>CM055211.1:689841-749457 GCA_029224185.1 Karalla daura | reverse complement strand
GTTGTTGTTGAGAGAGATTGAACAGTTTAATAAACGTTCAACGACCTACTTCATTCTTCTACTTTATTCTCGTAATGCTATGACCTTTTTCTCGCAATGTTAGGACTTCAATCTCATAAATCTACGACTTTATCCTCACAATTTTACGACTTTATTCTGGTAACATTATGACCCTATTCTCATAATCTTGTGACTTTATTCTCACAATATTTTGACTTTATTCTCATAATATTTTGACCTTATTCACACAATTTATGAATTTACGATTTGATCCTGGACACTTGCGATTGTTCTTTTCTCAATGCGGCTCTGAACAGTTTAATAAACGTTCAACGACCTACTTCATTCTTCTACTTTATTCTCGTAATGCTATGACCTTTTTCACGCAATGTTAGGACTTCAATCTCATAAATCTACGACTTTATCCTCACAATTTTACGACTTTATTCTGGTAACATTATGACCCCATTCTCATAATCTTGTGACTTTGTTCTCATAATATTTTGACTTTATTCTCATAATCTTGTGACTTCATTCTCATAATATTTTGACTTTATTCTCATAATCTTGTGACTTTATTCTCATAATATTTTGACCTTATTCACACAATTCATGAATTTACGATTTGATCCTGGACACTTGCGATTGTTCTTTTCTTAATGCGGCTCTGACACTCCATCGTAGATTTGGAAGACAGCGTATGATCCCCCCCCACCCCCCCCCCCCACATCCCCCCCCAGCCCCCCCCCACCCCCCCCCACCCCCCCCCACCCCCTACTGAAATAATGACGAATACTGGCGGCGGGGGAAAACGGACGACCTGACGTCGACAGTGACAACGACCGGGGACGAAGAAGCGAAGGACCCCAGTGTCTGGAGTTTCCGGTCTCTGGAGTAAAAGAACTGAGGCGGCGGGGTGGGGGGTGGGTGTGGGGGGGGGGACATTCAGCCGCCTCGACGGTCCGACGTGTCACGCCCAGGAGGCGCCGTTCCCGCTCAGGAGGCGCGGCGAGACGCCGTCGCGACGTGTGATGTAAGGCACCTTTCGACAAGTGCTACCGGTCACGCCTCATTCGGATAAAAGTGGCCGTTTTTTTTTTTTTTTTTTTTTCCGTGACTAGGCAAGGGCACGGGCGAGCGCGCACCGTAGAGTATTATAAAATAAAATTTAAAAAAAAAAAAAAAAAAAAAAAAAGTTGCACCGATGACTACTGGCCACCCGACAGACACAGCACCAGTCGTATTACACAAGAGTGCATGGACAGTTTAAAAAAAAACAAAAAAAATTTGATTAAAAAAATAATAAGACGGTATTAAAAAAAAAAAGACCTGATTACTTTTTTTTTTTTTCCCCAAACCTAAACAGTCTTCCGGTCGCACGTCAACCGGATATCTTCTTTTTTTTTTTTTTTGCATACGAGCTGGCTCAGAGATAAAACCGATTTTAAAAAAAACATACATATATATATATATACACATACACAAGCAAAATGTTGAGTCGAACGATCGAAAATGTAAAAAAAAAAACAAAAAAAAACAAACGAAAAGCAAATCATCTTTGTGTTATGATACGTGTCACAGTATCAGTCGTTTGGGACTCGTCTTTGGGGAGGCGGCCGTCACAGATCTCCCGACCGATAAATAAGGATCTCTCCGTGATTATACCTGCAGCAGTGCCTTTTTCGCCACGTCGGGTTTTTTGTTTTTTTTTGTCAATTCTCAGGATACTCTGTCAATAAATAAGAGCAGGCGGGCGAGGATCAGAAGTTCTTGAAGATCTCCAGGTCCTTCTGAGGCACGGGAGGGTCTTTCTTCCAGTCGTCCTCCGGGTAAACGTCGAAGTTCGAGGTGTCGCCCTCATGGGAAACTTTGGGAACTATAGGAGGCTTCAGAAAAATAAAAAATAAAAAAAGGGATTAGGTTTTAATGTAATGCTTTGGATTCAAGAGCATTCTCCTTGGAAAAATGTGGCTTAATCCTAAAGAAAACAAAAAACGTCAAAAATGTCAAGACCATCGTGGCCTTTATTCTAATCACTTCATTGTATTCATGTTCGGGACTCAAAATGAACCATTCTGGAAGTTCCAGTCAGTTGAATCTGTGAAGTGTGGCTTTTTGAACTCGTACGTTTTGGCTGAAAGCCTAAAAAGGAGCATCTCTCACCTTGAGTTTCCTCAGGGGAACCGCATCCCAGTCAATTGTCTTGAACCACCGATGCTTCTTCACATCGTCAGCCCCGTTCTGCAAAGAGGGCTCCCGTGTTATTCACACAATAGCTGCGGCTAACACCAAAGCGTCTTTTCCATTGCTTTAACAGTCGAGCATTTAGCTAAGTAAGTCTGTCGAGAAGGTATCCTTTGATTGCGTGCGTGCAATGCAATGGTGATTTAATCTGTGACTGTTTTTCAATCCTGTTAATCAAGTACCAGAAACACTGGTCGCTGCTAAACTGATGAAAAATAAAAAAGACGTATGAATCCAAGGGCCTAAAAATGAATGAGGGAATGAAGGATGTGATACTGAAACACTAATGAAAACGAATTTAGATGTGAAACCTCAAAGGCTCACATTCATCTGAATGCTTAATACAACTTGAGGAAAGTGTGTATTTTGAGTGAAGAACATTTCCGCCATCAGTTTATCGCTCATTCCGTCAATGTCATTTCTGCGCAAACCCCCGAAACGCCGTAATGAAATGCAATTTGAGGGTTTCAAAGTGCTCCTTCGTTATGGCCGTGGCCCGGCGCTAATGAGCGACGTGACCGGAATATCGGCAGCGGCGAATCAATATCGTCTTGTCTGGGATTACGCCGAGTTAATCACCGCTTAGAGGAGTGTTTGTTTTATTGAGAGCGGCCCTCCGTCTCCTGCTCCTCCTCACTCGTGCTAATTGAAATGCTCCAGTTTGAATGGGAAGCCGCGAGTCCCCACTGATGAGTGATGGGGGGGGTGGGGGGGTGGGGGGGGGGGTGGGGGGGGGCTCCCAAAAAAATTTACACACTGCTGGGAGGTGCCGGAAGTTTCCCGGGAATTCTTTTAATATATATATATATATATATATATACACTACTTGGTACTTGATATATATATATATATATATATATATATATATATATATATATATATATATATATATATATATATATATATATATATATATATATATATATATATATATATATATATATACACACACACACATATAGCTGCAAATGGATATTGTAAATATTCATGCAGAGTTGAAATGTGAAAATATTTGGAAAGTATAGCCGTCTAGTCTGGTTGGGTAGAGATTCCCGAAGAAAAGGGGCAGAGAGTAGATTAGGTTTTTATTTTCTGTCCCATTCAAATGACTCTCTGTAAAAGGAGCCCGGTCGGCTCTGGTTCTGGTTCCTCGGTATCATCAGGCACTCAAAAATAACAATCCCGAGCCTGCCAGCGACGTACCCGGTGACAGCGTGCAAGCGCCAACCCGGGGGAATAGAAGCCATCCCCGCTCAACACCGGAGGAGTTTTGGATGTCTCCATTACTCACTTTGATACGAAAAAACGTGGCAAGACGGAGTCCACAAACGTGTCTTGACGGCAGATTCTCACGTTAAGTCTGGAAAATGAGCGGACACCGGAGCCTCGTGCACCGGCTGGAAACAGTCTGAAGTATTTCAAGCTGATATAAGCCTTTATTGATGATAAAATAATAGTGGCATGCTACTTGTTTTATTGGCTAAAGGATAGGTGCAAGATGGGCCAATTTTGACAGGCCCCGTCTCTATGGGAATTCTTACATGCAGAGGACATCTAAGCATAACCATATCAGGAAATGCTTGCCTCTTAGCCATGTGGTGGATCTGGCCATTGATTTATGGCGAAAATAACGGGAAACACATGGAAACTTTTTTTTTTTTCGAAGCAGACTTGTAAATGTTTTCAATTGTGAAATCTCTGTTAAAATGTTGCGTTTCGGGGGGGGCGGAGGGGGGCTTTGTTGCTTCCATTAGGGAATAAAAATATTTAGATTACAAGTCAGACATGCTCCAAGTCCAGGCCTTAGTCCTGCTTTGGAAGTGAAAAAACCAGTCAAAACAAGACTTCTGTAAATTTACGACTAATTGGAACCATGTGGCGCCGGAGTTGCACCGTGTACTGGCCCTTCCTGTCCTCATGCCGCTGACGTCAAACTTCCTCCTGGACGGTATGAAATATGACGGGCTCGGGGAGACGGGAAGTCTGAGCAACTCACCTTCATGTTGCCGACCAGAAACTTCTTGATGAGGTCTCTGGGGGGGGAGGGGAGGGGAAAAAAAAGAGGTGAGGCTAATACAAAGCTGTGCTGTAGGGCTGCGAAGGAAAAAGAAAAAAAAGGAAAAAGTTCTGTGTTTTTCTCAGGGAAACTGCCAGAAGGTCTACCCTAGCACTGTCAAAATGACAAATGGGTCCTCATCCAAGGTGGGCTGACAGCCTGTAAAGGGTGATGAAGGTTGACTAAGTCAGTCGTCTCCCTTTGACAATCTCTTAATTGAAGAAAGCCAGCCCCCCCGCCCCCCCCCCCGCAGGACTAGAACTTCCCGAAACTGCAAACTTTTGCACACGCTGTGGAGGAGACGAGGATGATTCACATGGTTCTCGATGCAGAATAGTGTGGGCCCTCTAATGCACTTTGGAGGGCTTTTTGAGGAACTGCTGAGACGGTCAAAAACACAATGGCTGGCTTTTTAACAAGTCAGCTGTTCCCACTGCTTTTCACTAAGTCCATGCGAAAATGAACCCATGGGCAGGATGAGGGTGGGGGGATTGTATAATGTTTTTCCTTTCACCCAATTTCATGATGGAGACTTCTTTCTTTTTTTTCCCTTTGAAAGGTCACATACAAATAAATCCACCAGCCAAACAACGAACTGGCCAGCCATTAGGCCGGCCCACAATATTTCAAATTGATAGTTATTGCCATAACAACTCGCACAGTGCGCATATTGCAAAACCCGAGCCGTGAACTGCAATAAACGGTGTATCATCAATACAGTCAATATATTTGGCTAGTCATGGATGCTGCGACTTAATGAGACTTTTCCATTACGCCGTTCTCATTGTACGACGCGAGGAGCAGCATTCCATGCTACTTATCAGTTGGCGAGCCTGCAGCTAGTTAGCGATAAGCGCTAACTTTAAGTGCTAGCTTTTCCACTGCATGGACAGTACATTGCGTTGCCTGCTGTCCCACGGCGCTAGCTCTCCAACCTAGGCATTTGTTTATATATCACAGGTTATCTGTATATATCTTAATTGCGATACCTGAAAGCGTCATCGTATTTCGCACGTTTCCCCCGTATTGCGCAACCCCACCGACCGTCCAACCAGCCACCCAGTGCACTGACCCGCCGACCAAATGACTGACGAATGACATCTGTGCTGCAGTCTAGAATTGTGTCGTTAACCTTCACTCTGTGCAGGCGTTTCCCTACTGTTGGACACATCTCAGACTCCAGTCCTCACTTGCCGCTGTTGACGATTTTCAAGTCCCTCAAACGTATCCTAGGACCTCTAGGGGAGACCCGAGCGTGGCCGGAGAACAGCGCGAAAGCTTCCCACCGCCACGGAGGAGGACTGGGGGGGGGCAGGCGGCCGGGTCAGGCCCTGCCCAGCGGCTTGAGACGGGGCGCTGAGGCCCCTCTCACTCCTGGATGGATGGATGGATGGATGGATGGATGGCGTGTGACGGGGAAACTAGGCAGGAGCGATACAAATGGAGGGAATATAAAAAAAAAATCCCTCTGCCTGCCGCCTGCAAGATAGATGGCTTAGCAGCAGGAGGAGTGCGGGCTTGCTGAATTATCCGGGGGAGCAGTGTGTGTCCCTAAGTGTGCGCGCACACACACACCCAGGAAGTGCCCAGGAAGCCTGTAATCTGGCGCATTCCTGTGCCCTCCAGCTGGTCTAATGGACAGGGTGAGCGCTCGGGGAATGGCTCCCAATCAGCCGGGCGTGTGGTTAGCGGCCGCGGGCCGACCCCGAAGCCCCTCTTTAGCCCCGTCTGAAGATTTCTGACGTTGCGTGCTCCCAGCCCGCCGAGTTTCCGTTTTCGACGTGACCGGCGGGAAGGCGGCCAGAGCGAGTCACGAATTGGCGAGCGGCGACCTCGACCACCTCAGAGACCGCGGGGAACTGAAGCTCGATCGGGAGAGACCGGCCTCGTCAGGCGTCGTCCTTAGGGGAAACCTGTACACCCACGTCGAATTAAGACTTTTCATGCGAGTCTGCGCGCCGGATACGCCAGATATTTCTCAATCGACGGTGCCACTGAGACGGTAAATCGACCGCATCCTCTGATTGTCCGTTGCGGTCTACTGCAGGGGGCAAATCGGTAAGGCGCCCCGCTCGGGCATGCCTCAGCTGTGAGCTTGGGTTACAAGTTGAGGTGCTTAACCGCCAGGCACTTGACCCCCCCCGGGGCTGCTAGGATAATGGAACAGAGGGATGTTTACAGCAAGTGATAACAGGACAACTACAGACTGGGCGAGCTGCAGAACGCTTCAAAAACTACGTTCGCACGTTTCAAAACAAACTACACAAAACAAAAAACACGATCCTAAATCTAAATCATCTCTTAAAGAGCTTGGTTTGCCACAATAGGGACCGCTAAGGTCCATGGACCTCTTTAATAACTACTCACACTATCTGACTGGTGAGACCGGTGGTTTTACAGGGTAATTGCTTAAGGCGCTTTTGCACCAACAGGGACCTCTGGATGACGTTCTAGAGCCTCAGCGACGTCCTCAGAGGTCCTACTGGAGGCGGACGCTACTCTGCTTCAGGAGAACCATGGCCCCTTTTCTCTGCTGAAACTTCCGGACCACTCGAGCGGTTTAACCGCTCCAGGTAAACGACCTAGAAGTCCTAGGAGGACCTGGGACCTGCTGTTCGGGACCTTACTTGACATAGAAATCCAGATGGCGTGGGAACTCCAGTTTGCCCGCCAGGATCTTCTGGTAGATTCCAAACGGATTGTCGTCAAAGAACGGCGGGTACCTGCGGAGAGAGAGAAGACGTCATTTCCGGTTTGCAACCCCCCACCCCCCCCACCCCCCCTCAAAACCAGCCTGACGCAACAGACAGGCAAGAGGGGGGGGGGTAAGAGCTTACGCGCCTTCATGGGGATGAGTTTGAAGGAAATGGAGTGAACTTTCGGAGGGTTTGCGTTTAGAGCGGGGAGGTGTGTGGGGGGGGGGAATTTATGACAGCTCTCTGCTACAGACAGAGCGGCCATTGTTCGCAGCTATTTTGATGAGCGTGTGTGTGTGTGTGTGTGCGCGCGCGCGTCTTAATATTTCTACCACCCACAGGCCTTCTGCTGCCGCACTTCCCTGAATGGTTTCCCAGCTCTCCTGCTCTTCCGCCCGCTCCTCCGCGCCTGGACTAGTCATTTGCCCACGTTTTATATAAAAACGAGACCGCCCCCCCTCGCCCCCACCCCACCTCCCCCCCCAAAAGTGCATCGCACAGCAAGACGAGCGCGTAATCGCGCCGGTTTATCGCGTCGCCTCTCGCCCCTTGCCAGAGTCAGGAGACCGCGGCGTCTGGGGAGCACCACAGACTCCATGTGTTCGTGTGTGTGCGTGTGTGCGCGTGTGTGTGTGTGTGCGCGCGTGTGTGTTTTTTTCCTCTTTTCTTCCCTTTTGCATAACTGGTGCCGTCACAGACGGAAAATCTGGGTCACCGTGGCAGAAATGGAATGTCTTGAATCGATGCCTCGAGAGGAGACAGCATTTGTGATGGTGGAAAAGAAGGCTAGGTGGGGAAATTGTGGCCATGGCGACGCTTTTGAACGGCACCGGTTGATTCGTCAACAGCTGATTGGTCAACGGCCGGAACCTACAGTGAGGCCCCCCATTTTGAAATGAAACGTGCGGCGTACGTGGCCATTTCTGTGGGTAGTTCCGCGGCTTTTGGTGAACTTCTTCCCCACGCACTCCCTCATACCATCACCACACATATAGTCTTCTCTTACATGCACATACACTCAAAATGTATGTGTGAACGGGATACATAGGCGTGTGTGAGCGTGAGAGGAGAACGCTTGTGTGACATTCTGAATTCATTTGGTCTTGCATGGCCCCTCAAAACCAGGCGAACAACCTGACACGAGCGCTCACGGCTTTCATTGTCAATGATTATGATCGACGTTCCGAAGCTCTCTCTGATCATAGGTTATCGTTTTTTCTCACGATTGCTCCAAGTTGGACGGCACAGAGCAAGTCAACACGCGACAGTCGACCCAATTAAAGAACGAGCATCGCGTGAAAAGGCGGGTTCTTGTTGTTGAGCGGTGGCGCTACTGTGAATGGCTTGTTTGAGGAGGGAGGAGGAGGAGGGGGGGGGGGGGGGGGGGGGGGGGGGGCGAAGGGGACGGAAGAGATGGGGTAAGTGTGTGTGTGTGTGTGGGGTGGGACGGGTCAATTTCATTTTTGTGCCGTCAATCCGGAGAATTGGGAGCCAGGAATAGTCGCGCTTTAATTAAAAATTCCAAAGCCGGTTTCGCCTTCGCATTTAAAACACTCCTGATGCCAGTTATTTCAAAAAAAAAAAAAAAAAAAAAAAAAAAAGGAAAAAAGAGGGAAAAAAAAACGCATGAAAACGACCTTCATCCGAACAGTCGGCGGACGGGGCTTTTTTTTTTCTCCTTTTTTTCGCAGACTGAAGCGGGTCTTCGTCTGGGGGGGTAAAGATAAATACGGGACGCGGATTTTTTTTTTTTTTTTTTTTTTGGTGCGCGCCAGGAGTCGGGCTTCGTACACACACAGGCGCCCGAACAACTCCATCTACACACGCGGGATGATTGGTTTCCATTAAGAGCCGAAATCTGGCCCCGAAGGCAGGATTACAGAGGGGAGAGTCGTTCTCTCTTTCTACTCTCTCCTGGCTTCCTCCCTCGGGGGCCCTGACCCATCACTGAATGTTTTTTCAACTTGTGCCCCCCCCCCACCCTCCCCAGAGGAAAATGATCCACCGCCGCTGCTGATTTTTCAGAGGCGGCCGCTACATTCTTGGATGGGGACCTCTGACGAACAGTCACAGTCTGCTCAGAGATGAAGAGAGCTCTTTATCAAGGCAAAGGGTATGTGTGGCGGTCTGTGGGAGAAAAGGGGGGGGGTGGGGGGGGTGGGTCTTACAGTAGTACCCCCCCCTTCCCACCCTCAATGGACACATCTACTACACTTTACACTTCAAAGCCTGGTTTGATGAATACACATTCCTGCCACAGATTCACAGCCATGTGGGCCCATGCTTCACACGAGCCAAGACGGAGTCTTCAGACACCTTGTTTTGCCGTCACAGGGGGACGAAGGAACCGTAAAGCGTCGAATTTACGATGACGTATTCTGAGATCATCTTATCGTCATCACAGTAGGCGACCCAGATAGTTTAACCCAAATGCTAAACTTTTGGAGTCCTGTGGACGCCAGCAAAGTGGCGTCCATCGGCCACTGGGAGCCTAACACCCCCCCCCCCCCCCCCCCCCCCACACACACACACACACACACTGCCTTTTTACGCCATTTCAGTCCGGACCCTCTCTTAAGGCAGAGGGTGTCGAGTATCAAAGTACAAATACTTTGTTACCTCACTTAAGTGGAATTCAGGTTAGGGTATCTACACTTTACTGGAGTCATTGTTTTCCAATCTACTTTTTACTTCCACTCCTTCACATTTTCACGCAATTATCCGTACTTTCTACTTACATATGGACATGTAAGGAGTAGGAGTAAGCCAGATGCATGTGCTTGGGTGTACACGTTCCTGACGTTTTTTGTTTTTGAAGCATGACGCATTTATCAATAGAGGCTATTGATGCCATGTTTCTGAGGTATGAGTCATCTAGTTATCTACCAGATAACTCAGTTATCATATCTTCCACTCCTTGAAACATGTTAATGGTCATGTTTTACTTTCACTTTTAAGCAGTTCAGGAACCAGTACAATTTTCACTTTCACTTGAGGAAAAAGCTTTGGTCGACGCTTCAGCTTGTGCAGAAGTATTCAGTATCCATACTCCTGACTCTGGCGTTCCTACCTCGGCCTGCTCGGGAGGAGGAGGGCACCCCCTGGTGTTCAAAACGGGAGCCGGACGCCGTCGAGACCGCAGCACTCACCCGGCAAGCATTTCAAAGATGAGGATGCCCAGGGCCCACCAGTCCACCGCTCGGCCGTGACCTTTGCTCTGGATGACCTCGGGGGCCAGGTACTCGGGGGTGCCGCACAGGGTCCAGGTTCTGAAACGGGACACACATGGAATCAGGTTCAAAACACGCATTTCAGCCCTTAAAAAAAAAACGTGCTATCCTGGCATGCCAAGGACGAAGACGCTGCCTGGGAACCCGGAGGACATTTTTCACCATTTTCTGCGAAGTCACATCTAGGCAAGTTACACCTGCCGCTTCCACCGGCCCACGTGGGCTGCAGCAACATCCGGGACATGGTCTTCCCTTTTTCTTTTAGCACGGAAAAATGGATGTCATTTGGTTCGCCTCCAGCAGACGTACGGCGGGAAATTCGGATAAAGTACGCGTCTTGGGAACCGCCAAAGTGAGAAATGGATGGCACCGGCTGGACCGACTCGAACTTTGCGTCACGCGTCCACGTGTTCTCGCCCCGCGTGTCATTCTGGAGGCCGCGGTGGATCCCCCTCCTGCCTTTTCCCAAGCGAGCCAAACCCGCAAACCGACAATTTGATCCCCGATAGAAATGCAGCGATCTCGAACTGGTCTGCGTGGAATTTTTCGGCAAAAAAACGAATCTCTATTTTGCATACGTTTCAATGTCCTATCCGCCGCCCCTTTCGAACGAATCGATAAACCGTTTCGGTGTTTCACAAAGGGCGGCGGAATTGTCCCAATCGAGACAATGGCGAATTACTTACGTGACAAGTTTTAATGAAAAAACTGGGAAAAAAAACAAAAATCATTTGAGTAATGAATTCAGTTGAAGCGGGATTTAGCCTCTTAATTTATAATGCATGTCATTTATCTTATGCATCCAGTCACCATTACTGCACACGCTTTGTGTTGCCGTGTCTGCTGTTGCGCTGCTCTGCAGGACTCGGCTCTGCTCTCTCACACACACACACACACACACACACACACACACACACACGCACACGCACACGCACACGCACACGCACATCTAGAGGCAATTTAGAGTCTCCAGTTGACCTTATGGAGTGTTTTTGTTTGACAGTGGGGGACAAAAAGCTAACTCCACACAGAAAGACCGGAGTTTTGTCAAACTAAGGCTTCGGTTCACAACAGTTGACGGACAGAGATGTAACGAAAGGAAAACTATAAATAAGGGCTAGTGCACCCGCACTAGCCCTTATTTATAGGGCTAGTGCGCTTAGGTTCTCCAACATATACGTTGGTTTACATATCTCAGGTCATATACTTGAAAAGCATTATGGCGTATCGCACGACTCGGTAACATCTTGCGGCCCAAGCAGCAACTCATCACAGACAACGCTGGGAGGCAAATCCCATCCAATTGAAAATGTCCTGCACGTGAAGGCCGATCGCCTCTTGCTCTTTGTTACTGGTACCGTGTAATGGGAGGAGCACATACGCTCTCGCCCTTCCATATAGAGGCGTCGTCCGCATTTTCCACCCGTGTCCAACGTGTGATAAGTGATAGCCTCCGCTTCATCTGTGTACATCTGTCGCCCCCCCCCCCCCCCCCTCCGGGTAATGCGATCCGTGACACCTTAACGCGCCGTTTAAGGTGTCACGTCTCACAGTGGGGACGGGGAGGTGGGGCCTCCGGACGCGTCGCCCAGTCGCTCTCGGCCGACTGACCCCGGAATGAGCGAGTAATGAGGTTGGATTGTGGACTGGACGGTGAAGAGGGGGGCGGGGGGGGGGCGGCTGGGGTAGAGTGTGAACAAAAACAGGAAGTCCAAAGACGATTATTTGCCTCTGGCTCTCCGTCCTTCTGGCCGACGGAGCAGCTGATTGACACCCCCGTGTACGCGCAGTGTTCTCCGGGACTAACTAACTAACTAACTAAATAAATAAATAAATAAATAAAAGCCATTTGTCCTCTGATGAAGAGCCCTTGGCCGGGCGCCAGCTTCCCATCGTCTGTCACAGATATCACCTGGGTAATGACCTCTTTCGGCCAGTTGCCGTGGCAACACTGATTTGCATGGAAATGATGCCCGGCCCCAGCGGAGGATAAGGAGGCTGCCGATGTTTTTTTTTTTTCTTTTTTGGGGGTGGGAGGGGGGGGGGGGTGTGTTGAGGACAGAGGGAAGAGGAGGAGGAGAAGAGGAAGAGGACGGCACGTGTTGTTACTCCGCAGGACGTCTCGCGTCACCGTGGAGAGAGGTGGTGTCGGCGCCGCGGTCTGCCAGCAGGGGGCACTGCGGCAGCAGGGGGAGAGGGAGAGGCGGCGGGGCGCGATGACGTTCCATCATAGCCTGAACGGGCAGAGTACAAGAGGGAGCCGGTGGCAATGAGGCGGTTGTCTCCCTATCCGAGGCAATTCTGCCACCCTCCATTTATAGTGGAGGGCGGCAGAATAAGTGAGTCACTCGCGCATCAGAGGAGGCATCTACTTCCCATCCGTTTGGCCCTCGCCGTCCGCGGGAAAATGTAATCTCACTCCATTATGTTGCGGGGGGGGGGGGGGGGGGGGGGGGGTCAACAAGGCGGCGCGCAAAATCGCTGTGGAGGAATGCCGCGGCGAGCTGAGGCTGCGGGGCTGCAGAAGTGAAGCGTCTTCTTCCGATTCTGCCGAGGTCGCCCAGAGGCCCCGCTCGCTGCGTGTCCAATTCAGACTGAATGACATCAGTAAGGGGGGGGGTGCGTGTGTGGGGTGGGTGCGGCGTGGAAGGCGTCGATTGCGTGTCCTTCGGCAGGGCCTGGCATCTTACGCGAGTTGGGAAGACTCGCATATACCCAGAGAGGGGCGCGAGCTTCCCGAGGAGACTGGGTGGTGATGCGATGTTTTCACCTGGGCCCCTGGGCTGGCAAGAAATGGCCCCCACACACACACACACACACACACACACACACACACACACGACACAACTCTTATCGGTCGTTTTGGCTTCAATCTGGCTCCCGCTGTGAATCTGATATGGCTGTCGTCTGAGTGTTTGTTTATTTATTTCCACGAATACATATACTTAGAAACTGGCAACATAACATATCATGAGACTTGAGCCTCCTCTCAGGAGGTCCCGCCCCCCCTTATTGACTCCCGGTGAGGTTGGGAGTCCGGCTGTGACGTTTTTATCTGCATCTGTCCAATGAGCGTCCGTAAGTCCAGTGAGGCTGCACTGGATGGAGTCACCATATGGGAAAAAAAACTGAAAAAAATGGAACGATTCGGCAAGTTGAGCACACCTGACGCTATGGCGCCGGGTCTGACATGTTATGAAGTGAAAACGAAAGTGTTATCAAAAGTCGGCTGCAGCACAGCACAATCGCCCGAGACAACGTGGCCGTCGAGTGTCTATCCGATGGAAAATCAATGGTTTGCACTCGTTGGGTCATCTCCGCCGCGCGAGCCGACCCGTGCCGTTGCCTTGGCAACTCTCGACGGCGGAGAGGAGGACGGACAGGCCAGGTGAAGGTGACAAAAACGGCTTCGCTAACGTGCCCGCCTGACAGTCCTGTGTGCTCAAGCCGAGCCGGACCCCTCCAAGATAACAGACGCTGTTTTGGGGTGCAATGCATGTGTGGAGAGGATGGAGAGACGTGCAATCCGAGAGGAGAGCCAGCTCTGCGGCGTCTGCCAACCCGTGTGTGCAAACTTTAAACCCATCCACGGATGATGACGGACGCATAGACTGTCACTATGAGCTCCTATTACCGCTATTACCAATTGGCCTTTGGCTTGTTCGCTACACCTTGCCTCCTTTCCATCATTGAAACAACTTTTACAGTATTAGAACTAAATTCTAAATCCAGACTCCAAATCCACGCGATTACCAATTACCAGTCGAAGTCAGGCGATTTCAAAGTCCAGCTGGATGGATAACAGAATGCAGGTCTCTGACCTCTCTATGGCGACTATGGCACCAGAGCACTGATCTTATCGCGATGCGTGAATTAAGCGTTTCACAAAGCGCAGTTGAATGAAATTTTAAGACTCTTGGGACTGAGTTTCAGAGAGACTCAGAGGCCCAGAACGGGCCGAATCCGCGCCCGACCCCACGCCACATTCTACATGCAGCCCGTGAGGCAGTGTATGGCACGGTGCGGACTGACAGCTGCTTTGTAATTCTCTCCCCGCTGACAGTCAATCGGGCATCAAACGCCGCGAGCCGTGTGCCGAATATCCCGGCCCGTCACGCACACACACACACACACACACACACACACTCACACACCTGCATGCCACAGACTTACAAAGGTTTGTTTTATGTGCCAACAACTGGGGGAAAAAAAAAAAGAGGACGTCATCCTGAAACTGTTCAAAAGTTCTGGCCCGACTGAATTAGCCGCAACTTCACGACACGTCCAGTCCATCACCATCGTCGCAGCCGTTTGCCACCTTAACGGTGTTGCGGGGTGGGGTGGGGGGGTGGGGGCGAGGGGGGGGGGGGGTCTGCTGCAGACGGGTGAATACAGCCCAGGAACAGGTGGCCGGTTCGGGTACACGAGGGGGCAACTTTGTTGGTGATTTTCCACGCGGTCATCCCGGCTCGGGTCGCTTTCAGATGCCGCGTCGTAACAGAGGTTCGATAAGGCCGGGGAAGGAGGGGGAAGGAGGGGGCGGAGGGGGGGTGGGGGGTATGGCAGGAGGTGGAAAACGAAGGCCGTCACGTCGAGCATCACGCCGAGACGAGAGGACACGGATCAGATCACGTAAAGCCGGGCCCGCCGCTTGCAATTCCTTTCGTTCCGCACAGAGGCGACTCTGAAACGGCTCGACCTAACTTCTCCAGTCACGCCAGTAGCACCGATGATCACTCCCGTCAGTCAGAATCCGAAAAGCATCGCCAAGCCTCCCGGACGAGACGACGCCTGCGAAACACCTGTGCCACGTACGAACAAAAGCAAACTGACATAATGGGGAGAGAAGTGGCTGTGTTTTTTTCCCCGCGTTACATAAGCGGGAGCGTGAAAACGCCCCTCTTTCGACTTCACAACGCGATTACTCATTCGTCCTTGGCACCTACGGAAAAACGGAAACAAACGGCTCCGATTGAACCCCCCCCCCCCAAATCTTTTTCGGTCGGAGCTCGGACGCCGGGCCGACCCGTCCGAGCTCCGCCTGGAAATCAATACCACACTTTAAATCTCTTCTTAAGCTCCGTGGTTCCCAGATGATTTATTAGCAGATTTTATCACCCCCCCGCCCCCCTCGACCTACATCCATCTCTCCCCCTTGATGACTCCATTCGCTGTCTGTTCGACTCGCCCCGGCCCCACCTCGGGGCCCCTAAATCAGTCGGCCCGGCGTGGATCCCGTCACCTGTCGGAGAGCTTCTTGGCGAAGCCGAAGTCGGTCAGGCGGATGTGGCCCTCGCCGTCCAGCAGGATGTTCTCGGGCTTCAGGTCGCGGTACA
Organism: Karalla daura; assembly: GCA_029224185.1. Taxonomy (NCBI): domain Eukaryota; kingdom Metazoa; phylum Chordata; class Actinopteri; order Chaetodontiformes; family Leiognathidae; genus Karalla; species Karalla daura. The sequence goes on along the minus strand of CM055211.1, from coordinate 733,895 downwards.
CGATCTCCCTGGCGTGGAGGTACTCGATGGCGCACACGATCTCCGACGTGTAGAAGAGGCCCGCCGCGTTGCCGAAGCGGCCGCGGCTGCGCAGGAAGCTGAACAGCTCGCCGCCGGGCACGTAGTCCATCAGCATGTAGAGGAAGCGCTCGTCGTGGTGGGTCCAGAAGCTGGGGAGGGGGCGGGGGAGGGGTGGGGCGGGGTGGAAACAACAGCAGGGCACAGTGTCAGCTAGAGGCCGTCCTATATGTCCGTCAGACCGAAACGCGGGGGGCGGGGGCTGAGGGTCGTCGGATCAAATGAGCGGCCGCTCTCAGGCAGCCATTTTGGCCGGAGGGGGCGCTTCGGAGGGACAAGGGCGAGGAACGCTGCCTTCGAAGGATTGATCAGACGAAAAACGAGTAAAAACGAGGGAGGGTTACTGATTAAAAGGGAAGAAAACACATTGCGGGAATGTTCACAAATACATGCTATTTAACCACAGCCGATGCAGACTACCACTGATGCCTAATTCTAAAAGGGGCCTCCATGTCAGTGAGCGCCTTTCAGTGGACCTTGTCCAGGGAGGACCCCCCCCCCCCCCCCCCCGCCTCGACCCCGTACGGATGCTGGCTACGGGCACCGACAGACGCCGCTGGGCGCGACGTGAACGAGATGATGGACGAACGTGTCCGTGGTCATGGGTCAAGCGATGGGAGGCGCCGGCTTTGCTGGAGGTCGTATGAAGGCGGCGTCCGCACGCGTCACCCGGTGCAGACCGCTCACAGGTTTATATTTGCTTATTATCCATATTCATATTTACACTGTCAAACGTGCTACTGTACCAAGGGCGTGTCTTGAGTTACCAGGTTCAACCCTCGCTACTCGGCTTGCATATCACCGCTACTTCGGGACGCATGTTCTTGTGCAAATTAAATGACCGTAATTGAATTAAATTTGATTTAATTCAATTTGTTAAATCAAGCTTTTGTGGTCGGAGATGACCCGCCTATTACGGATGATTTTAGATGTCAGATAAGCACTCATTGCTATCTTGTGTTTGTCTTGGACCCAGCTCTGGACGTCTAACAACACGTTCGGTACATTCTAAACCCTGAGATGGGAACACATTCTTGTCATTTTTCAGGATGAGAGAAATCAAATGTAGCCATCCACCTGTATCTTTAATATGTTTTGTCCTTCCATCCATTCACACTATTGCATTGCAAATTTCTGACTTTACATTACATCTGCGCGTGGGACAACTGGATGGGGGCAAACGGTGATAACGCCAAACTTATATAAAATATATTTAATGGGCAAAGCAATGTGACACACTCACTTCTCATATGTCATGTTCTTAGCTGTACACGACGATTTTTAGCTGATCTATACAGCCTACAAAGATTTTGTTATGATGATGACGGTGATGATGATAACAATACCGGTAATACCAATAACACTCATTGTTGTTGATATTATTATTACCGTTATTATTATACATGTTGTTATTGTTATCAACACTGTTATTAGCGTGATTATTTTTATGTTCCCCACACAGCATTACCAGTAATGAGCCTATTTGACGTGAAAAGCGTCATGAATAATCAGACTCAAGACCCATGACGTATAAGCAAGCCGCTGTCACCGAGAGATCGCCGATTAATTATTGCAAGAAGGGACGAGTCCCGAGACACGCTGCGCAAGGAAGAAGGGGATCGTTAAGCCGGGGAGGTAAAGATGCAGCGCTTTATGACACCCAGTCAAGCCAAAGGCCGATGTGCAGCAAACATGTCACTGGGGGGGGACGGAGTCACACCGCTCGCTCGCTCCTTTTCCCGGGAGAACATGAGTATGTCGTACGCCCGCGTCACCATAGTCATCGACCAGTCAAGAGTTGAGCGACTGGGAGGGGACAGGAATCCTAACAGGATTAGTCCCGGTCATCTTAACAGACGGCTATTTTTAAAAAAGTTTCATGATGCACGTAACGCCGCTCGTGCTGCCGGTCGTTATTAGGATATACAGGGTTAGGGGTTCGGGGCTGTTCATGCAATGCTGCTATAAAGTCGGTCAAGAACTCTTTTTTGGTTCAGTTTTTCACGCGTCACACGGGAAAAACGCGGCGATTCGACTTTTTTCACCGTGGCATCGTGACGGAGAGCAAAACACGCGCCATGGAGACGTCCGGATGAAAGCACGACGGAAGATGAAGAGACTCACAGGCGGATGAGGAAGGGGTGGTTGACCTCCGTCAGCACCTCCTTCTCGTTGTGGACGTGCTGCTCCTGCTTCAGACGGATCACGTCGGGGATCTTCATCTGCTTCAGGGCGTAGAAGGCTCGGCTCTTCTTGTCCTTGACCAGGAAGACGCGGCCGAAGGTCCCGGTGCCTGTGGTGTGTGTGTGTGTGTGTGTGTGTGTGTTTGAGGTGGGGGGAGGGGGGGGGGGGGGGGGGGGGGGGGGGGGGACATGAACGGTTATGGTTTCACAGGAATCCATGGTGGAGAACAATCAAGTAACCCGGCACGAGAGGTTCTGCAGGCCATGACTGTTGGATGATTGTAGTGTTAACTTAACAACATGAACGAATATGAGTATTGAGAAGACTTTTTAGGTACATGCAAACATGTTAGCCCGACCTAGGCTACTAGGCTAGCCAAGCGTTTCTGGGTTAAATCTGTGTACACACGGAAACGCAAAAGTGTGTGAAATTTCATATACATAGATGCCCTATACACTTAGGGTGACCAGACGTCCCGGAGAGAGAGAGAGAGAGAGAGAGACAGAGAGACAGAGACAGAGAGACAGAGAGAGACAGAGACAGAGAGATACAGAAAGAGAGAGAGAGAGAGAGAGAGAGAGAGAGAGAAAATCTAAAATCATCCATAATAGAGAGAGAGAGAGAGAGAGAGAGACAGAGAGAGACAGAGACAGAGAGACAGAGAGAGACAGAGACAGAGAGATACAGAAAGAGAGAGAGAGAGAGAGAGAGAGAGAGAGAGAGACAGAGACAGAGAGACAGAGAGAGGCAGAGACAGAGAGATACAGAAAGAGAGAGAGAGAGAGAGAGAGAGAGAGAGAAAATCTAAAATCATCCATAATAGAGAGAGAGAGAGAGAGAGAGAGAGAGAGACAGAGAGAGACAGAGACAGAGAGACAGAGAGACAGAGACAGAGAGATACAGAAGAGAGAGAGAGAGAGAGAGAGAGAGAGAGAGAGAGAGAGAGAGAGAGAGAGACCGTTTCCATCTAAACGGTACGGGCATCTGATAAAATATTTTGCGTTTTTCAGCCCCAAGCGTTGTCGTGCGAAGGGCCCCCCAGATCAAACCAAATTTCTAAGCATATTAAGATTGTTTATTTTTAATACTCAAAACGAGCGCTCGAGAACTAAAGAGGACGCCGTATTTCTGACACACTTTGACGTACACACTTTTCACGTCGTTATTGACGAGCCCGGACGTCGTGAACAATTTCCGCCCCCGATTGCCAAAACCTCCTTTGGCCGACACGAAAACCGGGCCCCTCCCTCCTTGAAGCAGAACGTGGGGGTGGAGATGCGACGCAGACCAAGAGGACTTCATGGAGCACGTTCTTGAAGTTTGTTTTGGGACGGCACCTCTTCATCTCAAAAGAACAACATGAAGAGACCGCTCATTTTCCTCCCTCTTTTCCACCTCAACGTCCGGCTACCCAGCCGACGGTTGATTGGAGGTGAAGCGTGTGTGTTCTTGCTCCGCTCCTCCCAAACTTTATTCGAAATTGGCCCGGACCAAAAACGTGAATATTTGGGAGAAAAATAATAGCACAGCGATCCCGGATATGTAATTTCTCTGGGTACTCGCGATGCTGTCGGAGGGGGGGGGTGCACATCTAAAATTAGCCGGAAGAAGAAAAAGATATGGATAGAAAAATAAGAAGAAGTGTAGCGAATAGCAATGGCTATGTCCGACCCAAGGTCCAGTGGCACTAATAACGTGGCCCAGGGTCGAATTACTCCTGCCGCTCCTCGGTTCCTGGCCTGACGGTAACAGAAGAAGCCAGCGCACAGCACCGGTGATGCTCGTGTTTCAGGCACATCCCCAACTGCAAGGGATGGGATGCGGCACGTCTCCAAGGTGAAACAAAAAGATCCACAATGGCAGATGAACAACGCCATGTCCAACATTCTCCAATCGATAGATCCTTTTCCCAGAGTACCGCCGGAGACCGGAATGCAGCAGCATCCACCGGGGTCATCTCGCCTTTGAATGCCTCCGCAGATACGAGCTGCATCGCGCCCGCCCGGTTTCAGAGCCAGGTATGGAAGTCTAAGAAATGGATTCAAAACGTGCCCCCGGGTCAACCAATCGATCCCCTCCCCCTCCCCCTCGCCCGCGCCGGAACGAGGACGGTGCAGCAATTACGCGGCCCCGTCGAGCCATAGCCATAGTTATGTAAACATATTGACTGGGATATGGAGGGGAGGGAGGGATGGGGGGGGGGGGGGGGGGGGGGGGGTTGGTTGGAAATCCTCCAGGAGGAGGATGATCCTCAGGCAGAGCGGCAACTGTTCGCACGGCCGGGTGTCGCCCCGGGCTCCGTTCTCGTTTTTTTCTTTTTGTTTCGTTTTGTTTTGCTCCCCCCCCCCCCCCACCCCTCCCCCGTGCTCCGCCGACAAGGAGCCGACCTTCGTCTCGGGCCCCATTAGCGCTGCCATGGCGACGCAGGCGCGCCGTCCGCGTCGGGTGGGCGCCTCGTTTCTCCACGACGTACAAAACGTACTTTTTTTCCTCTTTCCCTGCGACTAAGTGCCTCGGGAGCGTGACTCTCGGGGCTTCTTTGGACCGTCGCGAAAGCCAATAACACGTGAAAAACAAAAATGAACAGCGAAAAGGGCCCCTTGCATCCAGAGGTGTGGTCGAGATCAAAAGTCTCTTGTCTTTCCGCGAAACACCGGCCGGGCAACTGATCGAACTCGGACCCCCAAACAGCCACAAAAAGAAGTAAACCAATACACACAGGCACATTCGCCACCCTTCTCAGGCCCGGATATATCATTTCTCTTCTTTTTTTTCTGTTTTTTTTTAAAAACTTGCTTGCAGAGAGATTGCACAGAGTTGCAGCCGCGGGCCGCACTCTAATGATGTCGCCCATCCATTATTTGACACACTTGCCGTTCGGGGCTGCACCAGATGTTGCAAATTCAGCATTATTGCGATGCTCTGCATATCAATATATTTGGCCAATCGGAATGTTCATCTGCACTAAAGAGCATATATATATATGTTTTTTACCTGTTTTGCTGAGCATATTGAAGCGTGACATCGATGCCAGCCACTGATATGATCAGTGACACTTGAAGAATGCTTTCAGGTACCGCGATACCTGAAAGCATTCTTGCATATTCACGCTTCCCTGATGTCGTGCAGCTCTACTGTTGTACCCTCTCGCTCCGGTTTCCCTCCCGCAGACACAAATGATAAGGATGTCGCATCTTGATCACCTTTTTTTTCTTGCCCCAGAGTCGGAGTCATCTGCCACGTTTTGGCAACGCGGTCGGCTACATGCAGGAAACCAACCACACAAACGCGGGATGTGAAAGTCAGCATGTGTGTGTGTGTGTGTGTGTGTGTGTCGGTGCTGCACAATCAAAAGACAGGGAACGCGTCCCTAAGTCGAAGAATGGCGATAGAACTTTAAGAGAGAGAGTGAAAGTGAGAGGGAGAGAGATGGGTGCACTGACACGCAAGGTGCGTTCGGGTACCATCAGGAAATTTTAGACAATTACGGCAATTTTTCCTGTACGGTTCAGGACAAACCAGTGATCTGGTCAGATCATCTCGACTGGCCCCCGATTTCCGATCGCAATGGGAACACCCCATTTCCAAACACATGCATTAAGGTCAACTGAAAATTCTAGATAATCCGTAAGTGTGAGTGTGTGTGTGTGTGTGTGTGTGTTTTTGGCCTGTGATGGACTGGTGACCTGTCCGGGGTATGTTCCCTGCTCTTGCTCTACATGAACTGGACAGGGGATGTGACTAACTGAGACGCATCATATCATCGAGCCATGTCACAGGCCGGTGAATCGTAATCAGATTGAATCGTGATGTAACCTGAGGCCAACAGACGCCATATCCGCCAACACTGACATATAAGCAGTGCCCGGTAACAACTAGTCGACATCCAGTAACTGAAGAAAACAAACTGCTTTTAATGGCCGGAAAAGCACCACTGTTCTCTGTGTAACAATGTCCTATAGCGGTGTGATGCTGCTCCTTGGTAAACACCCCCTCCAGCTCATCGTGTGTGTGTGTGTGTGTGTGTGTGTGTGTGTGTGTGTGTGTGTGTGAACACACGAAGAGCGAGGGGAGAACGAGATAAGACGCCGTGCGTACACACGCCAGGATGTTTGAAATCACAGGCGATTCCTCAACCGGGGTCGTGATCGGAAACCACGCGGGGACAAAAGGGTGACAACGGCACTCGAGCGCGCATCGGGGGTGGGGGGTGGGGGGTGGGGGGGGCCCGGGGTGATTTCAGAAAGTAATGGACTGTAATTGATATTTACTCCTCCGGAAAACTGGGTCACCCCCGACTCTGCTCGCACCTGCTCCGGAAAAAAATGAGAGAGGAAACTCTACTCGGACTCGGCTCGAGCTCGTTTCCGTGACGGAACGGTCCCGCACCGAGGTTGTCCGCTCGTCACAGCACGAGCAGGGCAGACGCGCTCGCTGTCGCCCCGTCGAGCTCTCGTCGGAGCTCCCCCTCGGCAACGAAGGACAGGAATGTGTCGTCGCACCGCCCCCTGGTATTCTGGGGGGGAGAAAAAAAAGGCCTTACTGGGCCTGGGTCGGCCCGGCGGCAGGCGAGCGGGCGCTGGAGAAACGGCACCGGCTTGCGGTGTCCAGCGGAGTCGTTCCCGCTGGACGCGAACCGCCAGAAATCGGCTGAAATCCCGTTCGCGACAGATCAATCTGATGGCGCGGGGAGGGGTCGCCTCATGACTTCAATGACAATTAAACAACAGCCGGCATGCAAAGAGGCTTTGGCCGAGTCGTTTTAGGCGGCAAATCCCTCTCATCAGGCAAAATGGCCTGGCAAATTGGATTTCTATGCGGGGACTCATAAGCTGGGAGCATCCCCCCCCCCCCCCCCCCCATAAAATCCCTGGGACTTTGGTCGCCTAATGCATATTGTCGTCGCTGGATGACGAAGCGGGGGAGGCCGCGGATTACACTATACGTTCGGTCTGCCCGTGAAGTCAAACCCATTGCGGTCGATGGGGAGAGGTTTCCAAGGAGCGCGTGGTCCATCGGTCGCCCCCGTCGTCCGACCAGTGAACTGTCACCGAGAACACGGGAGAGATCGTCATCGTTCCCGTCGTTGGTTTTTCTCGTTGGTTTTCCCCTCAATAGGGTTTGGTTGCAAGTCCGACGGCCAGCGAAGGTGACCCCGCAATCGAGTCACCTTCCTCATTTCCCCCCCCCTTTCTGAGCAACCGGCGTCAAAGGGTGCGCTTCATCGATGAACATTTCGTTTAAATAAAGTTGTTTCTGGAAAGTGAAAACAACGTTTTATTCCATCTTCCTTCGGAGCTGTGCGAAAATCATGGCCGGTATCTATTTCGCAACAGTTTCATATCACGTCGGGACTCTGCTCCTAATTCCACACTTCCAGTTGAAATGGAAAAAAAATATAGAAAAAAAGGATGGCACGTTTTTGCATATTTTGCTGTCAGCCCACAGCTGTGAAAGCCAGAGATGATTCCTTACCCCGATTAACATTTTCCAAGACAGGAAATATAATTCAATACTAATACTAATAATAATACTTGTTGTATCTGCTGTACAGTATGAAGGTGTGTACATGTTCCCTGTAATGGACTGGAGACCTGTGCATTGTTTGGCTTCATCCCACGTGCTATGGAAACCCCAGCGACACCATTCGGCAGTAAAGGAAGCGATGGTCTGGGTTCAAACACAGCCAAATACGAAAGTATTCGTAAAAACACTGAAGTACATTTTGGCCCCTGTTGCATCGAGATTGGCAGAGTCTTCCCGAGGTTCTTCCCTGAGCCAATCACAGCCTGGCAGCTGATGTCTTAGCTGAGACCGGGGAAAGAAAACGTGACTGGAGTGTAAAGCCATGAAAGCGCGATTAAAATCTGTGAATATCTTAAGTCACGGCTAAAGCATTTTATAATCGCAGTAGATACGAAATCTTCCAATCTATCGCTTTCACTTTTTATCACTTTGTCACTGTCGTTATTTCTCACTTTCTGTGTATTTTTTTTTGTATCTCTAGTAAAAAAAAATGAACCTCAGTGTCTGGAGGTATCTTAAGGTGTTATTCAGTCCTATTTCACTCGGCTTGGCACACATGCGCACACACACACACACACACACACACACACATACACACACACACCCACCCTTTATTCTGTCAGCTTTGTGTCTTCAACTCAACTTAATGTCTTTTCAGCAACCTTGCACGTTGCATTCATTTGATTATTACCCTTCACTGCTTTCCTACTGGTACGCCAGCCGGCACATAAGGTCAAACGTCATTCTATTATCTGGAAGCACTCATTGTGTAAGTGATCTGAACGCGATAATCACACAAGACTTGCAAACACGCAAATTTCCCCGTCGTGGCAGTTACGAAGGCCTATCCTCTCTCTGTTGTACATTCAGGGCATCAGAGGTGTTTACTTCTAATTTGCCGAGGTCATCCATCAATAAATTCCTCACCCACTTAGTAAGCAGCGGTGTAGCAGCGGCCTGCTGGTGCCTGCCTCCGACAGGATGAAAGCAGGGGATACACCCTGGGCAGGTTGCCGGTCCATGGCGGGGCGCGCACACACACACACACACACACACACACACACACACACACACACACACACACACACACACACACACACACACACACACACACACACACTCACACCTAAAGGGAATTCAGTCTCTGACTGACCAAACCGACTTTGAGAAGAAACCTGGAGAACCCAGAGAAAACCCAATCCTATGCAAACGGCATAGAAAGGGACTCCGGCTACCGTCATCCGCCCAATAAAAAACGAATGTACATTTTGTCACGATTTCACAGCCAGACGGCCGAACATTTTCGGTCATACGTGTCCTTCGTGACCTCAGTGGAGTGAACAGTGCAACGGGGCCTGACTCAGGTTTTCAAAGGCGCAATAGTCCTGACTGAAAACCAGACGGGCAGGCTGTTGCCTGAGCAGGGACAGGCCACGATGCGTCATGCTCGCTGAACACCGCCGGATCGCACGCCTCTCACTTGGAGAATGCAACTTGGAGGCTGTTCTCCGACGGCCCTCGACACCGATTCGCCGCTGCTGCGCTCGAGTCGCTGCCGCCTGGGACCTCCTTGACACTGCAATCTGCATCGCGATGACTGCCGCAATTACACTATTTACACAGAAGCGTGCCTGGCGGGTCATTACGCGGCTTGGAGTCCACCGAACGTCAACCTTCCAATTGTGTGGGGTTCTACGGCTTCATACTGTACACCCTTGAGACGGCATGGAGTAGCCTTCGCCGCCTTAGCTTCATCAAAAACAAAACACTCCAGTATGCATCGGTGATTGCATGACTGTAGAAGGATTATAGACAGGATGCGATGATTATGCATATCGTGTCCTGGCAACTTGACAAAATCTACAAGGTGACAGATTTAAAAGGAAGTAGGTCAGAGAGTGGGCAAAACAAAGTATTGATAAAGGACTGCCGGCCCCACGGCCAGACGATATGATGCGAAACGAGACGCCACTCTAATCTTGAGATGGCCAAATCTGAACATATCTTCACGATGTCTGCATGTGTGTGCATCGTGTCATTTGCGTGATCACATGCCCCTGGTTATGATCTTGGATGGCCCAAAGGGCCTCTCAGCCGAATGAAACGCTGGTCTCTTTGAAACACTGAGTGTATTTGGGGTTGGTCAGGAATCCATATTATGGTAAGTTTCACACTGACATGATGCGTTCATCAACCATAGTGATGACATACTCCATAACTTACTATTACAGACTGTAATACTTGAAACACAATACACAATAGTATACAATATACTTTTCTTTGGAATATACACCACGTAATATGCATGTGACAAAGCATCGAAATTGTTTCTCAGTGACACATTCGGTTTACTAACCATGTGTGCCCCATTGTATTGTGTTGCTAACTTATGTCATCCCCTTAACTGTTTTTCTGCACCAACCACCATAGAAAATTCCTAAAAGCTCTCTAACTAAGTTGTATCTGGCATTATCTGGCGTTTTGATTTTGACATAAGTTGATCAATTTTGCCCTACATTTGCCGACAAATTGAGCAAAATCATCACCATTCTATCTTTTTGGTCTCACTTCTACGCCTTGGCTTTGAGTAAACATCTGGAACTTTAAGACACGTTTTCGCTGTTCTTCAGAGCAAAACTTCTGTTTTTGGTATTTTGGAGGTCATTTAGCCCCTTACCTCCTTCAAACATGTTAGCAAACTTTAAAAAAAATCTCCCTTTCAAGCCATAATGTCTAAAGAAATCCATGCAGTAATAGAAGCAATATATGCGATTACGTTCAACATTGGAGGTTGCAAATACTTAGCCATGACTGACTTAAGGGAGATACGAGTCAAACAATGCGGCCTGGTCCTGGATTAAAAGCCCGTTACTGGACTGTAAATGTATGTTCTCGGGTCTGAAAACACAATTTTTTGGTGTTTTTTTTGTTATTGTTGTCACTCACCCACTGTAGCCATGGTCTCCAGGTCATCCAGGCAGTACGTCCGGCTGTTTGGTGGAGCCTCCCCGGCCGAGCTGCCGCCGCCACTGCTGCTACTGCCGGGGATGCTTTTACTCTCTCTCAGGGTGCTGTGGCCGTCACTGTGGGCTCCCACCTTCGCTTTGGAGGACGCCATTGTCCGTCTTTTTCGTGGCACTCTCTCTCTCGAACTATTTACAAACACCCAGTCGGGCCGGTGCTCGGGACAGACATGTCGGGGAGGAGGAGGAGGAGGGGGGGGCGAGGTGGGGGGGAAGTTCTCATCAGTTCATCTTCTTTGTCTAGCTTCGCTTGTGCCACTCGGACGTTCCATCACGGGGAAAGTAAGCTTTTGTGTGGGGGGAAAAAACGGAGCCAAGATTTCTGTTAGAGGGATAGCAGAGGGCAGGTAATGGAAGACAGCGACGCCAGAGAGACAAAGAAGCCGGGGACAGGTGCACCGCACCCGGCACGGAGCGTTAGCAACTCCCGCTAGCAGCTAACAACCCATAGGGAGCTAAGGGGAGACTCACCAACGGCTCACCCAAAACAAAACAGGCTCCAGGAATGAGAGTACTGCCCCGGAATGACAGGCGGCTTCGAGCCCCGCGGACTAGCTGAATTCCATGGTGTTTTTGACCCCACTTTACCGGTTTGTGAACATTAGACACTCGGTTACCACAGCTGACCTCACCCAGCGGTCCTTCCCAGTCAACGAGTGAGGTGTCGCGTTACCCCTCCAACAAAATCCGTCAGGGAATTTCACAATAAAACCTTTAAACGGGTCCGAACAGATTCATTCTACAAGAGGTGTCATTAAATGTGCTCCACTTGTTTCAAGCGAGGAAAAGACGAGCAATTCGGCCCGTTTTTTTTTGCCCAGAACTGTGCATTATTTTAGTCTATCTATCTATCTATCTATCTATCTATCTATCTATCTATCTATCTATCTATCTATCTATCTATCTATCTATCTATCTATCTATCTATCTATCTATCTATCTATCTATCTATCTATCTATCTATCTATCTATCTATCTATCTATCTATCTATCTATCTTTACATCTCACCCCTCACTGTGTTTCACGTGATTAGAAGTATGTGCGTTTAAGAGCGATACGAACTCAACAAAAAAGACTAAGGTCACCACTTTTAGCCGAACGACGTAAACGTAGCAGTATAGTTTTGCCTTATTACAAATACGTGTAGCCTGCAAACGTTTGGCTTCCTGCCCTCTCCACCTAACTACGTGTGCCTTCACTCGGAGGGAGGTCGGACGTTGGTGTTGACAAAATCGGGCCAATGGAATCGAATCGGTGTCGAGACATGGGCCAATTGAGCCATGAAGGGCGTGTTGAGAATTAGAATCAGAATTAGATTTAGAATCAGAATCAGAATCTCTTGATTCGCCAAATGTACGACGTACACAAGGGTTTTACTTGGTTTAGACGCAGCTAATGTTCTTTGAAAAACACGAGGAAAGCAAAAAGACTGGATATATACAATATAGACAAGATATTCGACAATATGTACAATAATGCCAATAATATTCGGGGATGTGCGCAATCTTAAATTAAGTTTGGTAGCACTTTATAAAAACTCCTCCTTATTAAGCATTTATTAAGCATTATTTAACACCTTTGTTAATCATTAATGAACTGCTAACTGTTACTTCTCATCTGTAAATGATAAAGTGATGAGAAATGATCAAGAAAACCGAGATTAAGAGTAACTGAGTTTAATGATTAAGAGTGAAAATGGTTTCTCATCTATAAAAGATTACCCGATGCAAACTTGGTCCATTCTATATTTCAGAATTTCCCATGAATTTTAGTGTACAGGGGATGTTTTATGGCCTGTTTTATCCTATAAATCATATTAAACCTGCTGAGCTTGCACCAAATCCTAAAAAATAAACGACACACTTTTAGTGTTTAATGTTCATCAACGTGAAGTTTAAGACTAGTTTTCTAGAACCTAAAAAACTTCTATAATATTCTGAGCCATGCTCCAATGTTCCACGAACTGCGCAATTAAGGTCATTGCGGAATAAGAAGAGCATCCATGGAGTTGTAGTGATGTTTCACCTCTCATCCAAGAGGCTTCTAAAGTACTATCTGTCTTTCTGTCTATGTGTCTTTCAGTTCTCCTTTTCCATTTGCCAAGATTCTACAACACCTTCCATAAGGAAGAATTCTGTCAAAAGACGACCAAGTCCAGATTTGTCCTTTCGGGTGGGTTTAATTCAGTCTCCAGCTGAAGGAACAAGTCACCAAGTCAATTTTTTTTTATGCGGGTTGGGTAAGATAATGAACAAAAGACACGCAGCGTGTTGTTAATTAGAACATACAGAGGGTCTTACACGAAGATGGATGCCGCTGATTGGGTATGCACACGTGCGGCCAGCAACGGTGATGCCGTGGCCGGCGCCAGCATTGTTCCCGATTAGTCACACATGTAGTTATGACGTTGTTGAGCTGCTCCAGCCATGTCCGGTCAAAAGTATATTACGCAGGTCACACGATTAGCGGAGCGTGCTCAGACGTCATGACGCCTGACAGCAGTTAGACATGAAATTATGTTTTGCAGTACGGGGGGGTACCTGGACAAACGGCAGTATCCACAGACGACGAAAAGGACGGTTTTTACTTGTCTTTTTGTTCTCGGATTTGAGGAATTAGCAGGAAACTCCCCAATAACCATTGGAGACACGTGCATGATTTTCTACTAGATTTAAACGTATGTCTAATTCAGTTTTCCACTTTTGGCCGAAATGTACCACTAAATTACTGATACTGAACGCTTAATTGTAATCAAGTGCAGATGAATGGACAGAAATGTTGGACTTCTTGCACGTCCTTGGCTAGCTCATCATCATCTCCTGTGACGGACGCCAAGCTACAGTTTGAACACCAAACCAATGGGCTAAAAGATGTTGAGGGTTATTGCAGAGCGTGTTACTCAAATCCATTCGGATTGTTCCAACCCGGCGTCGCGTTCTAGACACACGCACGTATGAGTGCGACTCTCCTGACAATGCACTATGGCTGTGTGAGCTATACATAGATGCAGGGTCGAAGCTGTTGGGGGGGGCAGTGAGGAAACTCAAGCCATGCGCGCCACAAAACGCGAACCTAAAATACTCTGCGCTGAGTCGGCCGCCCTCAGGAAGCAGTTCCCTTCTTTACGTACAGTCAGACTTGGCAGACTTGGTCGGATGCCTTGACGACTTGGGATCTATTCATTTAAGTATGGCCCGAGGTGCTGTCCCCGCCGTAATCACTTTGAAGTCCCGTCTGTCCCGCAAATCTGCGCGTTCCACCGACACGACTCTCCTGGAGTATGGCTCGGGCCTCCTCCGGACCCCATAAATCAGCGCAGTTCCACACATCAGCACTATTTGAAAGGCACGGAACGTGAATCACAAGCACATTAATGTTAATCAGAGATAATTCAGATCTCCCGATTTGCACATTCGGTTGTTCCGTGGCTTGAAAGTTTCGCCGCCGCATTAGCAATGCAGAGCGGAGCGGCCGCCATTAGTATTCATGCGCGGCCTGTGTTTTTTTTCTTTTTTTATTCCTTTTTCTTTTTTTGAACTCTTTTCAGACTTGTCCGCCGCATGAACGGAATAGAGGTGCATCCGATTCAGACCGATGTGGCCCAACGTTTGCACTCGCGTCCTCGAGCTGCGAAACTATTTGGCACCCCGTGATGATGCTGTCACAGCGCCTCCGACGCTGTCTGTCAAACACAAAGAGGAGAAGCTGGGGCTTTTGGAGGGATTTCGGTCCGAGAGATAAGGTTCTGTGGAGTGCTCCCGATTCACCTGTTATCTCGATCAGCGAGACTCAAAAGTAATTAGCTTGACGACGAACGTCTCGGGTGGTGCGAACCAATAATCTGCGATCGCATCAGGTTTATTAAAATGACTTCGATGATGGTGAGAAAAGAGGGACCGCCGTCTCTTTGTGCCCGTATCTGTGACTGTATTCAGGAGGACGCCTCTCAAGAGGCTTTGTAAATCAAAGTCAGACTTTGAAGCCGCCCCGTCTGGAACACAAGAGCAACATTCTGACATTAATAACCAAACAGGTTTTGATGAAAAAAGACACGTTTTCCTGAGGCGGTGACTTATCTTGAGCCTGCTCTCGGGAAATTCTGCGGCGGTTGAAGAAGATCCTGTGATAAGTCACGCACACGCACACACACACACACACACACACACACACACACACACACACACGTACACAATGCATCACTGGGTCCTCATTCAGACTTTGGGAAAAAGGGCAGATTTGAACAGAGACACAATGTGGTAGTATAGTTTGCATCGCGTGTATAGGAATAGGTATACAGTATGCTACACTCCGGCACGTTATATTTGCATCTATTCGGGCACAGACCATAACATTTTGGATACTAAAATATTTCAGCTTCGACAACTCCAGCTTCATGTATTCTAAGTGCCACCTCATAACAGTCATTATCTCAAGGCACTTTACAAAGTAAATTACTCTGTTCTATTCTATTTCCGTTCCGTTAATAATCACAATAGAATGTCATATTCCCATATTAAAGAAGGCCAGTAACAACCCTTGTAAAATAGCATTTGGTGTATTTCTTCTTCAACTAATGTCACCGTGATAACATCAAAGATCGGGGAAACTCATTCCCTCTAGGTCCCTATTAAACGAAGCCCCGACGCCTTGGTACCCAAAGCTGACATGACTTTTGGATGCCTGGGGCAAGTGCAGCGGCTCATTTCATCGAGAACCTGAAGTTTCAGCGTGAACAGAGGAAAGTAGTTCACCGAACTGTAAGCCGCGCAATGCATGAACGCGTCACCATATTCCAACTGGTAAATGCTCCTTCTCCTGTCTCGCTGAGGTCAGTCCATCCAGCTGTGTAATTTGCCCGTTGGAAGCCGCGTTGCTCTCGCACGTTCTCAACGTCTCACGACGATCCCGGCGTCTCGGGGAGTTTTCTCCCCTCTTGCCCCCAGCCAAAGCTGCGGGGTCATGATTTCTGACCCTGCGGGGGTTCTTTGGTTTGGATGTGGGCTTAAGCCGCTTGATGACATAATGGCTTGCCCTCTGACAAAACTTTCTAGTGGTCACGATTCCTCTTTGCGGGATACTCTCTCTGCCTCTACTTATATGATCCTTCCACACACTCGGGGAGAAACTGAAGCATGAGCAAGGATATAAAGGGGATTTCAATACTTTTTTATTACTGCAGTAATTTAAGGGAAGTAAGGTGAAGGTGAGTCATAAAATGATGACAGAAGATGACTGATCAGTCTGCCTACCAATCTGCCTATGTGCCTACCAATCTGCCTTTCTATCAATCTATCTATCTGCCTTTCTATCTATCTATCTGCCTTTCTATCTATCTATCTGCCTTTCTGTCAATCAATCAATCTATCTATCTATCTATCTATCTATCTATCTATCTATCTATCTATCTATCTATCTATCTATCTATCTATCTATCTATCTATCTATCTATCTATCTATCTATCTATCTATCTATCTATCTATCTATCTATCTATCTATCTATCTATCTCACGTGTGAATGTCTCGTAAATATGATAAAATAAATGGAATTGTGGCATGAGTGACAGTGAGTCGCATGTCTTACTGGCATTTGTTAACGGATATAATGAATATTATTAACTATAAACCTATAGAGAATGTGTTAACAGTTGGTAGGGTGAGTTGGTATTTTGATTCCATTCCAGGATCTAGAAGAATGTGTTCTATAGATTCAAGATGCCCCTAATTTTACGGGATAGGTTAAAGAAGTTGATTTGAGCGCAGATTATCAGTTAATTATCAGGCAGTTGCATGAAAAAAGATTGTTTATTGTTATTGTTATCATTGTTCTTGTTGTTATCATAATATCTCTTTGTAATAGTAGTTGTAGTAGTTGTACTGCAAGTCATAACTATTATCTAGAAATAGGGATTACCACAAAATGCAGCGAGAAGGGGATAGACTCACTTTTCGGTGTTCTCTTTTTCCGTCTTTGTTGGTTATCAACAAAACGTTAAAATTTTCTTCAAACCTTTGAATCAATCCGAGCTTGTGTCAGGTGATGTGTTACGGTAAGACTCACTGTGGAGGACGAAGGCACGGTGCCAGCAAAGCCAGTGCCACTGTGCCAGCAATATCACGTATTCCTTCTGGTTGTGCAAGTCTGTTTGTAGTGTAGAGTGAGCTCCCCATTCTCTGTGTGCCCCGAGGAAAAACACAACCGAAAAAGATGGAATGGTTACGTCACGGTGTTACAAGCGGAGGCACGTGCGAGTGAAATGAGTCAGGGCCATGGTCTCACTTAACAGAAAAACAAAAAACGCGAGTCCTTTGAACTAGGGAAGGTTGAAAAGCACCACAGGGTGCCTTATACTGTACATATACCGCATCTCAACGTAACCGAGGTGTATTCCATGCCTGCGCCCCATGGGAGCTGGGGGTAAGCACCGGCAGCCGACCCCCCCCCCCCCCCCCCCCCCCCCCCCTCCCGCCCCTTCCATGACATCAGGGGCTATGAAGTTGGTAAATGAATGGACGCTGGGGTGGTCTTAATGGTCGCGCGCATGGGTGCATCTCTGACACAAGCTAATGGTCTCCCCAGCTCTCTTTGATGTGACTTATGGAATGCAGAATCACCACCCTGTGATTTACATATCGCATACGCTTTGGTTACGACTTACGTAACCGCCGCTGCTGTATTCCGTTCACCTGTGTCAGCTCCCGGCAAATATAACAGAGAAACCATTCAGTACCCATTCAGTAAACGCTCGGTGACGACGGATGGGAAAAACCTCGTTTCAACGGGCAGAAACCTGGCTCGGGACCGGGTTCCGAGTGGGCGGTCCGACCTCCCCCCTCAGTTTCTGCCAGAAACTGCCCTGGATGACTCTCGAGAAACCTGTGGAGTCCATCGATCAAACCAAGTTGCAGATTTGCTGATTGCTGATGTGGGATGGATAGCACTTGATCCAATTTCATGTAGTTCCCGTCATGTAAAATCAAAGCATCGCTGTAGGACTGGGTGTCCCGTTCGATCAAACACAATGCCAAGATCTGACAAGACAAGCATAGAAACAGGACACTTACGTGATGCAGTTCACAGGTTAGTTGCTTCGTACCAATCGCCACGCCTCTGCCCCCTTTCGTATTCTAAAATCGTAAATGGAAAAACCCCCCCAAAAAAAAACCCCTTGTTTGTTTGTTTTTTTTTCCCCAATTCGAACATTGTACTCAAGATATGGAGTCATATTACAAAATAAGTGTCACAAAACCGGTCTATCAATGTCAACGAAACCAGCGACAGTGGGCAGTCTCAATTAATTTGACTTTAAATCGACATGTTAAGCAGAGATCGAGTTGGGCCGGAGCCCTCCGGAGCTCAGCTCCGCCTCGTCACCTCGTCAGAACAGCCAGCGGGGGCTGAGCCCCCCCCCCCCCCCCCCCCCCCCCACTTCAGCGTTTCATCGTAATCACGGGCGTAACTGCCATTGTGTGACTTTCTAAGATCATTGACCTGGATCCCAGTCGATACATCAGCCTGTCGACTCAGCAAGGCTTTCAGCAGGCTCCCTCAGAGCTGCATTGCTGAATCTGTCCATTTTAAACTGATCCGACGAATCTCCAGTCAACGCTTCCAATGCTATTTGCATCTTTTCGAATACCGCACATGCACACCGGACGCTGCTGACACGCAGAAGGCGGGTTAACTGTAAACAGCAAAATCTAGACTTTGTCAATTTACTGAAAGTCAGAATGGAGTATTGGGGCCACACGAAGGAAGAAAACACAGATTTTGTGAATAACGTCAAATCATGAGAATAACATAATATTATGAGACTAAAGTGGAAGTAGGTCGTTAAACATTCATTCCACTGTTCAGTTCAAAGAGTTCAGTCTAACAAGCGTTTAATGTGTAGTCTATATCAACCTTGCCTGCTCACCTTTTCTCCTTTTCACCTTTTCACCTTCTTTTTTCGAGAGATAATGGCCAGCGAGTGCCTTACAAAAGCCCATTCAACCACTGATATTAAGCAAATGTCGAATAAACGTAGGGACGCAGCGTAAAAAGTTGATCCGCGCGGCAACAGGAGCACCCACTCAACCGTAAGAAAAAAAAAGTGAAAATGATGTGGTCCTAGCATATATATATAAGCAGTACAGAGTATATGACTAAAAAAATTTCAACTGAGCCGGGATGTTCATTATGTTTGCACAACTTTCAAGCGCTGAATTTTTTAGCAAGATATAGACGTCAAGGGCCTGTCTACGGTCCAATGTGGAACGAGGAAAAACATCACAATTCTATAATGCACCTCTCTCACACATTTGACCATACACTATTTCGGAGCCCTTTACGCCACTGGTGATCCATCTGTGACGACAGCGTTCGGAGTTGCACTGTGACTGCGACTGGGACGGCCGGGCCCGATTTCCAAGGAGCTAATTGGATGTTTAATTGCTCCCTAACGGAGCCGCCGGGGCAGGTGAAAAACCCCCCCCCCAAAAAAAAAAAACCAACCCCGACATCTGAGGGATTCCGTCTGACGGGACCACGAGATGATTATGGTCCCCGTGACCCTACGAGGGGAGGTTTGGTGTGCGTTTTCCACTCTGCGATGCCGGATTTGGTAAAAAAAAAAAAAAGGTAAAATGGGTGGACTGGACTGTAATTGGAAAAAAGAAGAAGAGGGAAAAAGCATCACCGGTAAACGTGTGGTAAAACTGCCAATGTTAGAAGCGGTAGTGCGTCTGGTGCTCACTCATATTTGGACACAAGGAAACCTAAGAAGAAGCAGTGTGTGTGTGTGTGTGTCTAGAAAATTCTAGAGGGAAGGTTCAACAAACTCGCATCTTCTGATAGGACCTAGTCGTATCTTCTGATAGGACCTAGTCCGAGATGGGAAATGCTGTGTCTGTTCGAATGTTACAGAGCAGCTGTTTAGAATTTCTTGTATTAAGAGTACATTGACCTTGAGCCTCGGCCTCTATGAAAGAAAAAGACATCATCAGTGGAGCCCCAGCACCTCGGCTCAGCTTGGCAGAAAGCAGAAAGAGGCAGAAACCGCTTTGCTTGACTGACTGTTACTTCAAGTTACCTCACCCCGGTAGAGCTGGAGGTGCTCCTGCAAACGCCAGAGAGAAGTCGCATAGAAGAAAACCTGAACTCCTGTTCATGTTTTAGTGACTTGTGACGCAAGCATACGTCACATCGTACTTCAATCATTTCAAATAGGTGAAAAAAAATATCACCAAATGTCCGCCTACGTATTGAATGGAATATGATTTTCCATCTAGGTGCGATCCAAACGGCGGAAATGTTCTCGGAGGCAGCTCAAAATGAGAAACAGAAACCAAATTAAAACATGATTTTAAGACTGGATGTCTCATCAAATTGTGAATAGTTTAAAGCGAGTGGTTAAAGCAAGCGGACTGTGTAGGGTAAATGGGTGTTGGATGGACTTGTGTCTGCAAAAAAAGCACTTTGAGTTGAGGACATGAAGAGCTGTATGAGGACCTCTACTTTTACCAGTTACAATTTACTCTGACAGGGAGCTGTTGCTGTTTTGAAATCTATGATTCCATACAAATGCAAAGTAAGAAATTATGATAGTAAATAATAATAAATCGATAAGTAGTTGTCATGTAAAAGGGTGACGAATGAAACAAATGTGGGGCCACAATTGGCACCATGTGCATTAGGGCAATAGGCCGGTGGACAGTTCACCAATCTATAGCCGTGCACATGGCAATCCCTCCCCAAGTAACCAGTCCTCAACCAGATGATGATAATGGGCAACAACTGCTTTGCCTTACGGATAGATTGCAAGATCTTATTTGGAGAGCGCAGCGTTTCGTGCCGCCCCAAGCAACGCACGAATGTGGCACCATCCCCTCCCTTTTTTTTTTTGCCACTAGCAATATGGTGGCGGCAACGATGCATTCCCACCGGGGCGACGCGTGGTCTGTGTTTGTTTGTGCTGCTGCCCCCCCCTCCCTCCGTGACCCAGACCCCCGGATCAGCGGTGGATGATGAGATGAGGGGTGACTGTGGCTCGGGGGCGGCGCGGTCATCCAAGGTTCAGCAAGCAGATCAGAAGGTTGGGATCCGACGAAGCCTGTACGCGGAAGCGTCCATGGGCAAGACGCCGAACCCCAATCGGCCCCTAATGTGGTGTCATCAGTGCTGGAGTGCAAGTTCACCCATTCCCACACTGCCACCAGTGTGGGAATGGGTGAACGTGCCTTAATGGCCCATTTACGACTCCTTTGGAGCACAAATACACTTTGTGTTGGCGTTGTAGTTAAGCCCTGTATCCCCTGGGGGGCAGCACCGAGTTCAGAGGTCACTTTCCGGTCCAAAGCTGGTTTCGCTCCCGTCAGATTTCAGTGGTTTTCAACATCACATAGAACAGTAGCCTTCCTCCCAAACTCCCCCACACCCATTTACCAAAACGCCTCAGTGGCTACCTACATGATTACATCTGACATCTACAATCTACATCTACATTACGATGACATCTACAAATATCAACAGACCCACCTTGAGCATAAAGCATGTCCACAGCAGACCCCACCTTTCCCACTCAGCCAGAGAGGAGGTTATGTTAATGCGGTGGAGTTGATTACCATGCCGACTGACTGAGGAGTTTTATCGACTCCTCTTTCCGCACCTCAGCAGGATTTCTCACCCAACCAGCCTCACCCCCGCCACGACGACACGCTGCCCTCACATCTGTTCAGCGATCCCTGTTCCTCAGGTCAATACCGGCTTTGCTTGCTTTCTTTTTCGGTCGATGGAATTCAGATTTTTTTTTTTTTCCGGATCCAACTTTCATCGTCCCGAACGCTGATATCTTCAGCGTCCCGCTCCGACTCGGATTAAAAATGCTTGACATTTCCTGCCGCGTGTTGTGTACTGCCGTGTTGGAAATTTTCAATTTCTTGCAATCTGGGGCTGGGAGAGTTTTCCTGTCATCAGAAAAATCCATTTTGTACCAACTGCTTTTTCTTTTTTTTTAGAACTGCTTTGAGGAAGGAGCAGCAGTTCTCCACTGTTACCTTTACTTGTCTTTCTCCTTTCCAAACTGGCTGAATTTACACATTCTGAGGAGAGTTTGTACATGATGTATGGATATAAGACAAATGCAAGCGAAATCCCAAGACCAAATCTTATCCCAGTACCGAGAAAAAAAAACAAACAACTTTCCTATCAGAACTCCAGAGACAACAAGGAAGGATGCGGATACAGAGGCAAACATTATGGACAGAAAATGTATTGTCATAAAGAGGCGTTTGCTCAATATCAGCCAGATGTCCCTAACGCAAATTTATTCTCCCAGAAGTCACCTTGAAACCGGTTCAGCCGGAAAACAATCTCGGAGGAGAGCGCGGCTGAATCTTCCCGACTCAGCTGCGGCTAAAATAGAAAACAGAAATATTGACAAATCCCCCCCAGCAATAAACAGCGTACTCCCTGCAGGTGCCAGCGCATACAAAATGCACAAGCGAACCGAGTCAAATCCAGGTTAAAATGCACCACGGGCATTTTACCAGGCAGGCGGGTTTAAGCAGGCAGCCTTATGTGCTCAATGCATTGAAATCAAAGGAAGTAGATGTAGTTTAACAATAAAAGTATATATAATGTATTTTGTATATATGATATGATGCGACGCGATGCGATGCGACGCGATGCGATGCGATATGACGCGACGCGATACGACGCGATGCGACGCGGTGCGACGCGATACGACGCAATGCGACGCGATGCGACGCAATGCGACGCAAGGCGACGCGATGCGATACGATACGATATGATATTATATTATATCATATTATGTTATACAACATTACTTTATATTAGGGCACCATTCATTTTGTAGAATATAATAGAAGAACCCTTCATTAACCGAAAGGCCTGGCTTTGACGAAAAGGTAAAATATGGGTAGAGAGCAGAGGTTTGAGAGCTTCTTCGATGTTACATATCAGGTATCCGGTTACATATCAGTGCTGAGTGAGTTGGGTGGAAGGGGTCATGAAAGAGTTGTAGCGAAAACAAATTGCTTATTATCGTACAGGTGGGGGTGGAAATGGAATGAATCAGAATGTAAATGATATTTATATATATATATATATATATATATATATATAGCAAACTGTAGCTCTCATTTCATCATTTCAACTGTTTTGTAGGCTAACAGTGTTTAGGAATCTGCTGGTATGGAATCCAGGAACAACAAAGTATTCATTTTTTTTTATCTTTCAGCAGTTTTCTTATGATAACTTTTTTCATGATCTTGATATAAATGCATGTAATGCATTTATTTGATTCACTATCATGTCATACTTACTTTTTTTTTTTACCATTTTGTGATAAGGACTTATGGCATTACCTTGGCATCGTTCTACAGTTCAAAGTCAAAGTTCTACAGTTCAAAGTTATGACTGTTGTCAAGTCGACAACACAAATGGCACACATTCACACGCCTTCAGTGTCTCCAATGGACCCGAGCGTGCATCGTCTTCGGACTGTGGGGTTTAATTACAGTACAAGCTCAGGCTCGGAACCAGAGACCACTGTGAAACGAGGGTTTTTCATCCAATGCGGCCTCTGCACATCTACAGCCTTTGCCACCTATCAGCCACTCTAACTCTGGAGCCCCCCCCCCCCCCTCCCCCAACTGTCAGACAGCCAGGATTATTCCAGGGGCCATATGTGTTCTCCGGAGCATACGCGCTATCCGACCACCTCCAGAGACCGGCGTCTCAGATAAGGCCTGAGTGTTTGATGGGGGTGGTGGTGGTGGGGGGGGGTACTCTCTCTCCCTTCCTTTATCAATCTCAAACAGGGAGCCTTTTTTTTTTTCCTCTGCGCCATTATTCTGTGCTCCAGCTGATAAGGTGTGGAGAGTCCGGAGTGGCGTGAAAGACATATTGTGCGCGCCCGCGGTCGGGGGAGACGAAACGGGACCGAAGCCGCGAAAGGTCAAAGGCGTCTGGGCACGTCTGGGGAGGAGTCCGACTCCCCAAAACGCCCCGCGTCTCCTTTCAATCTGCCGACGGTCCTCATACATTCAAAATGACGTATTCCATGATACATTCAGAGGGACAAAAATCGTGTCCATTCCGTCCATCGTCACCAAACTGGACAGATTGGGGCGGCCGCAGGCTAAAGGTTAGAGAACTGGGCTTGTGGTCAGAGGACCACGCGACTCGCCACACAAATTGGGGGGAATGACGCTGTCGCCTCGCAGCGAGAAGGTCGCCGGGACTTTTTGTCTGGGCCTCCTCCCAGACTCCGAAAAAAACACGCGTTGAGGTCAACTGGAACCTCGCCCGCTGATGGACTGGCGACACGTCTGGCATACGCGCGCTCTGCTTTCCCCGTCCTCGCCCTACAGCATGCGCATTGGAGATGGGCATGGGCAGAGCCGGGTGCTGAGCGGGATGATAAGCTAATACATGTATGTCCGTCACAGGGCGCGCGCACACACACACACGCACACGCAGAGCCTAGGCTTGCAGAGCCTGCCCAGGCTCTTCACCGTCTGACCCGCATCCGGCGTCCGCCCGCCCCCAGCCACGGCCTCGGGTTTCAACGAACGCCGTTCGGGGGTCCGGATCGAGATCTGGCGCGGGAGGCAAACGGGACGTGGCGCTCCGGTCCGAGGACGGAGCGGGAGGCAGGAGAGTCGGGTTCCAAAACTCTGAATCTCGCCAGCGACCCGCCGAGCCGCCTTTGGAATCTGAGGGGGTTACTGCGGGGCGGCTCGTCGGGGGATTCCATCTGACAGGGATGCATGTTGCCACGTCAATTTGATCTCTCGGTGGGCAAAAAAGAAAAAGCACAGACGAACGAAGAAAAAAAGCGATTCGGCTTGGAAGAAAACCTTCCGAAGCCTTTGGTCCCGCCCTGCCCGGATCCACCCCCCCCCCCGAGAATGACGTGTTCAGGCGCCCTTTGTGATTTGGGCTGCTACGTGGAGAGGCCGACCCTCCCATTCGCGTCCGACCTACGGCCTCGTCTCCCAACTGGACAAATCTGTGGCATTTCGGAGGGCCCCCATTCAGAGGCGCCGCAAACGGATGCAGGGGCGGGGCCCGCAGGAGCATCTGTGTCCCAGACCTCGGGCGGGTTTGCACCCCGGGACGCCTAGCACTGGTATCTCGAACCACCTGTGGGGCAAAGTGCGGCCAGTGATGCGGATTTTCGCCCGTTTCCCTCCGTCTTCTCCTCCTCCTTCTTCTTCTCAGAAGCGCGTTCGCAATCAAAGTCACATGGCCTCCGTGTCGCGCTTTTTTTCCCCATCGCTTATCCGGCTTTCGATGAAAGCGTCCCGCGGTTTCGCCGGAGCGTGTTAATTAGCCACACTGGCTAAAACGATGGATCAATGGATCTCAAGTCCGGTTTACAGATGAGAGATCGGAGTCCTGCTCGATTGCTGTTCATGGCGGTAGCATGTTGGCGTGGACGCCGCCCATTTGGCTGGAGAGACTACGAATACCCTCGCGGCCTCCACAGAGGGCCGGGCCACGCAATCTCACAGAGGTCCCTCATTCCAGGTCCTCTGGGCCTTGGCGCAGTTTCACGTGTCATCATTCCACGCTTTTAACAATTCAACATTCAAGACTTTTTTTTGCCATTGTACGGTGTGTCTCATGATACGGGGCTCTCATGCGAGCGATAGAAGTCTCGCAAAAGCATTTACTCCCTTTCTGCCTTTCTTCCGCACTGAGGGCGCACAGGGAGTGACCTCGAAGTGCCGGTTGGTTTTTTTTCCCCCACCAGGTGAATGATGTTCTCGTCGATACGTACCTCTCCGAGCAGAATGGTGGCGTTCGGGTCGATTGCAGAGAGCGACCGTGGGAGTAAATAGCGCGTGTGACTTCCGCCCTGTCCGGGTTATAATCCCCGGTCCGTGCCGTGGAGATTGGCATCCGCGGCACAGAGGATGCGAGATGATGGATGGGAATGTTCGGGCTCCCATTACACGTCAGGAGGAGCCGTACAGCGCATGACTCCCGACCATGTTCTCTCCGACTCCCCGGATCTGTCACCCCCTCCCCTCCTCTTTCACGCACGGTCACGCTCGCTGCCCGTCATCGGAGGAGGAGGAGGAGGAGGAGGAGGAGAGGAGGTGGATTGGAGAGCAGGTAATGACAACTCACGGAAAGCCTTCTCTGACTAAACATGGCAAAGCCCCCTCGGGCTATGGCTGAACTGTGCCTGCTGTGCCTCGCACCTCCTTAGCAAACAAGAGGCTTGTCCCCCCCCCCCCCCCCCCCCCCCCCCCCTCTCCCCCCTCCCCCCTCCCCTTCACATCTGGGCTTGGGAGGCGTCCCTCTCGCCGCCATGTGGGGGTGCTGTGGAGCTTCGCCTGCCGCGGGTGGGACACCTCCTCGCTTGTTGATTCTGCTCAGCGCCGGGGGTTTAAATTAAACATTAAACGCTGAGGAAAATGAGCAGAGGGGGGGGAGCGGTGGGGTGTGTGTGTGTGTGTGGGGGGGGGCTGGGTGTGTGTGTGTGTGTGTGTGTGCGCGGGAGGCGGGAGGCGGGGGTGGGGGGGGGTGACTGAAACGGAGGGAGGTGAGGGACGGAGGGAGATTCTATTCATGAGACGTCTACTCTCTTTCTTGACAAAATCTGACATAACACAGTGGGTGGACGATTCATTGCTCACGAGGAACGTTCTATTTCGGCGGAGGATGAAGATTTCGCCGCCCGGGGACCTTTCATTAAGATCTAAGACCCCCGTTGTATTGCAAATACGTGAAGTCCTGCGGGAGGGATTTGTGATGCTGCTGGATTTCCCGACCGCGGTCCGGCAAACGAGAGGCGGCCATTGGCGCGATCAATTCAACATCTCTCTGGAACTGGGCTGGATCAGAGAGACCGTGTCGAGGGGGGGGGGTTAAGATCGGATGCGCGGGGGGGGGGGGGGGGGGGGGGGGGGGGGGGGTTCGAGTCCCTGCCGACGTTAGGTAAATCGGGGGGGGGGGGGACGCGGCTAATTGTTTCACAGAGACGTCCGGATTAGGCCTTTTGGAGGTTTCGTGAAGGTTTCAATGACATTCCGAGGCTCCTTTTTGCGAGCTAACGGGGGGGGGGGGGGGGGGGCCGGATGCGTTCCGGGCGACCCCGGCTTTCCCGTCCCGCCCGGGGGGGCCCAGACGCGATGGGACCAAGTGGCCGGAATGTCAAAAGCGGGGCGCGGGGCGGACGGGTCCGGGGAGAGGATTTATGCGGTGGCTGGGAGCCACGCGGCCAGTTCTGCTATCGTGACCTTGTCGAGGAGCTGCCAGTCAACGCGCGCCTCCGAGGGCTTTCTGCCTCCTTAGCCCAGGCCGACACCGTGTCTGTCACACCGGGAAATAAAAAAATAACCCTCCTCCTCCTCCTCCTCCTCCCCCTCCTCCCCCTCCTCCTCCTCCTCGCGGGCCTCCCTCAGAGATGCCGTGTGCCGGTATTTCCCTTCTTCCTCTGCGTATTCCAAGGTGCGCCCTGGAAAGCCTGCGCCCCACACCCGCACTGAAAGAGATTAGGGACCCGACTCGATCGACCTCGGGCGGGACTCTCGTCCTCTTTGGATCGCGGAATCCTGTTCGAGACGACTGGACGACTCGCTCGAAGACATCCAGACGCGCAAGGGAGCACGAGGAAGACAGCCGGTGGATCAAACCACGTTCGCGCTCGAAACAGGTGCCCAATCAAGACCCGCGAGGCCTGAACCTGGTTTCAATTACGCCGTGACGTGGCCGTCTCCCACACCCCCGCGCTCTCCTCCACCTCGCGCGTTTAAAAAGCAGCCTCCCAAGGCATATGGGGGGGGGGGGGGGCATTTGTTCGGCATTACAGCCCGCTTTGAACTTGCGTGAGGGGAGGGGGTGGGGGTGGGGTGGGGGGGTGGGGGGGTATGCAAAAA
This sequence comes from Karalla daura, assembly GCA_029224185.1. Classification (NCBI taxonomy): domain Eukaryota; kingdom Metazoa; phylum Chordata; class Actinopteri; order Chaetodontiformes; family Leiognathidae; genus Karalla; species Karalla daura. Next base: position 706,186 of record CM055211.1, on the reverse strand, counting down.
TCTCTCCTTTGATGCGGAGCAAAGTGCGCTTATTAAACAATTTGCATAGTTATTCCGGCGGCAATCACCCGGGGAGAATGCAAATGGGCAGGAGGGTTTAAAAATAGCGCCGTTTTGAAAACTCCGGTCGGCGCGGGACGCGCCTCACGCTCTGACGACGTTGCGGAGGGGCGCGCTTTTCGCCGGGCGGGTAGACGTGACGTCAGCGGATGCTACTCTACGATGCCTTCGGGTGAGTTTTCATCCTGAAATGTGAAACTGCCGGCCCCTGGACGGAATTGTGCCCGAATCTGTTTGAACTGGTGTTAAAGCAGCCGGCACGACGCATGAAATACGTGCGCGATCATCCATCCATCCTTCCATCCATCCATCCACCCAGCCATCCATCCGTCCGTCCCACGTCATGGCAAACCTCAAATTTCGAGACTTCGAGATTCTCTCGCGCGACCTCAGCGTTCGATTGGTTGATTGGTCCATGTGAAACGCCGGACGGAGGCAGCCACGGCAGCAACGCGAATGATCGGGGTTTGCTCCCACATTTCTAGCTGTGTATGTGTGTGTGTGTGTGAGAAGCGAGGGGGTCAGGGGATCGGGGGTGTCCGAAGATGAACTGTGGGCACCGGGAGATCCCCCAATGGGTATAAATTGGGTCAGATAATGGATGGATGGTCAAACTATACCTCATCCCCCCGTTTGCCAGTTTCACATCATCAAAGCTTGTATGTGAATGAACTGATCTGACGTTTCTTTGAGTCGAGTTTCGGCTCTTAAGAAGAAAACCGCAAGAAAATCCACAGCGTGGGCCTCAGGGTTACTCTCAAAGCATGTTGTTGCCGTGTTCCACTATTTTAGGTTCTTGGTAATTGGTTTAAAGACCCGCACGTGACCGCGTGGCCCTGAAATGGAAGAGCGACCCGTTTATGGTGTATTCCAGGCCGCACCTTTTTCGCACCTTTAGGTTATGTCTTCATGACACAATTCGAATACCAACACGTGGGTAGAGTTTTGTTGTTTTTTAACTTTATGCATCCTCAGAGTAGACCGGGGGACTTGCCCACACGTAAAGGGAAAACGGTTCAATGGAGAGGTTGGGCGGACGCTGGTCACGATCACTAGCTCGTGAGTTGTATTGGCATGATTTGCGCCGTAATGACCGAGGGACAAGGATCTGCCCCCCCAGGACGTGGAGCAGGATTCTTAACCAGGAAGTGATGCGTTTCAGTGAGATGAAATTTGTTTCCTCGCCGAAGAAAATGAAACGCCATCCTGACATCATGCTTATTCATTCGCTCCCCTTCCTGACCCCGCTGACCCTCCGCGTCCCACTGATTCATCTCACTATGACATTATATCTCACTCACCCGTTACGGCCTGAATCGGAGTCTTGAATGTACGGAAAGTCCAGTCATTAGACATGCAAATTCACCCGTTTCATACCATTCGATATCTTGTATTGCCACAGCGAGGTGCATCGTTACACTCGACAGATTCAGAGTCACCGGACCTTAACAGATGAGTGCAAAGAGCAACTGAGCACGGGGTCCGTCCACAAAACGACATGTGCGCGTCTCTGGTTTACGGCGCTTGTGCCTCCGAGGATCGGCAACGGAGAAGACGACTTGTTGACAAGGCGCACACGATGCGAGGCCCCAGCACAAGTGCTAATCATTCCCCTCCGGACGCCCGTGCAAATGATGCAATTTCGCGCCGACGTGAGAAGATTCGGTTGACGTTGGGGAGCGGGAAGCGCTAGTATCTGGAATTCGGGTAATTTGGCACCGTTTTCTCCCCGTCTCCTCCGCCTGTTCTCTCCCATCACCGCCGCCATTGATTTTCCTTTCACTGTACTGAAGCTAATTTCTTCCCCCCCGGCGATTTTACACAAATCTCGCTACCGCCCCGGTTGGCAAACGCGCTGGTTCGGCCTCGATGGCGTCCAATCCGCTCCGGTTTTCTTACTCTCTCACCCGAGGACGCATCGATGCAGCCGTCGTGCGGCTTTGCCCCAGCTCCGGCGGTCCATCGCATCTTGTTCCTCGTCTCTCGTCTCGCCGTTGTCACGTTTCTGATACATTTCGGATAAAATCTGATAAATCAGGTCCCCCGGCCCTTCGTCTCGGGGATGCTAAGAAGTGAGTTCCGGTTGTTCAGCCGCTGTGGGGGAGGACGGTTCGGTTTCATGTTGTCTTTTGTTGTGAAAACAACACAGTTGGCATTGACAGACAACTTGTGTTTTAAATACAGCACTATCGATGAGAGCTCGGAAAACTGTCGTTTTCAGTATTCAAAGATCGATATCGGCAGATCGCGCCAAATAAATATCAATATTGGTGCGCGCTGGTTTCAAATCGGTGATTTTTGCTCTTTTAAGCCGCGAAGAGGAAGAAATCCTCACAAGTGGACCCTCGACAAGCGGTGGGCTTTCATCAGAGCCGGTGCTTAACAAAACCGGGCCGAACGAAACCGACGGGGGAGGGGGGGGGACACTGAAATGAAATAATGAAAAGGAAAAAGAAACAGACTTGAAGCTTTAAAGCAAGGGGGATCTGCTGTGTAGAGGGAGAACCCTGGATGGACCTGGCACAAAGGAAGGAGGGGGGGAGGAGGGGATGCGGAATGCACAGGGATGCAGGAGGGAGCAGCATGCTCAGACACTGTACTTCAGCTTAGCTGAGATAGTTCAATGCATTTCAACCCTGACAGGAAACTTCGAGTTACGGGCCGCTCCGAATAACCTGATTGCTCTGCGGCGCTGTTGATCCTGACGGAGCCGCCCTGAGCCTGAGTGATGATGATGTCATGATAACCCGTGTTTCGCGAGCGCCGCCTTAACCGCAGGGCAACGTGTATGCGCGTTAGAACGTGCTACGTAAAACGGGCCGTAAAAGCGATCCCGGGAGGTCCCGTTTTGGAGCCCTGGCGCACCGAGGGGACCCGCCTGGGTCGGGCCTGCATGACCCTCGCGCTCGCGCCTTCCCTGGATCCGTCACACTGTCGAACAGTGGCGCGCTGGAAACTCCAAATTGCCCCACAGGTGACGGAGAGAGAGTGACCGGTACGTCCGGTGCACGGGAGATAGGCACCAGCAGGCGCCTGTGACGGGGCTGGGTCCAAAGCAGGCGATAGCAGATAATGGATGGGGACGGGTGGAGGATAAACAAACTCCATGGAGGTATTGTTTGGGCCCAGGTGTCTCGTGGGCAGGATTCACTTTTTGGGACAAATCAGACTAATTATTCGTGGCTATATCTACCAGCAGCATCGATGTGAAGAGTTTGGGGGTTGGGGTGGGACCATTCAGTCTCACGCTGACCTGAGGGGTCAAACGTACCTAAACATGCGAGTTTCGGGACCATGGGACGAGTCAAGTAGCGGAGAAAGCCTGACGCAGACTTTGGGAGAACACGCTAACACCACACAGAGAGGTCCTTGGTCTCGCTGGGCTCTGGAGCCCGAAACACCCTTATCTTGTCTGTGCCTTAACAATTTTGCCTCCTAGAGATGCGAAGTGTGGCCCCTTCAGTCCATGTCCCGATCTGGCCCTGTCACAAAGTACATTTTCCACCCCAAGACCACTCAACTTTCAGGTATTCGTGGTCGACAGGCTTTGACTTGTCGCGAGCCGGCTGACCCATTTGTTTTAGGCTTCACGTGCGTTTCACATCATTCTTTCGCAGTTTTTTCAGTCCGCCAAAATGCGGCTGAGTAAACAGAAGGTGAGGGTGTTTCTGTCCTTCCGCTCCACAGTAAAAAACACAGAGCCGAGCTGTCACCGAAACACGGCCCTTTGAATTCAGGTCCACCTGTTTGCGCGTCGCTTTCCACCTCGGAATTCATTTCTAGCTACTTGGTATTTTGGGGCCACTGTCAGATCTTCACCCCCCCCCCCCCCCTCCTCTGAAGTGAGCACGGTGTCTCCTATCCCACGCTCCCCTCTGTCATCTCTCGGTAACGATCCAGCGTCCCAAACGTGCGAGGAGGCCGGATTCTGCAGTCTGCGGTCCGGGCCACACGCCACTCAATTGTTGACGTCTCGATATGGGAAAAAGTTGTCCCCACAACTCGGCAGTCCTCTGGACATACAGCCATCAAGCTTTTTCATGCTCTCTCCTGACATTCCCATTTGATAAATCCATACTCCAGGACTATACGACTCCATTACCTCCATAGGTGATTGTTAAACAGGGGGTTGAATCTTGGCAACTTATCCTTAGCGACTCACATTCCTCGGGTTGTGAATTGAAATGAACAGTCAGTAACATCCGAGACCTTTTCCGACCTGAGGAGCAGGTGTTACTCTGCCTGGTCACGGGCGCGCAAAGGGGCCGTTTGAGGACGTTTCCCTGAAGCTTCTGAAACGTGTCAATCGGGTGTCGGGGGAAGCGGGTGTAACGAGAGAGGCCCCGTCAAAAGTTCTCAAAGATCTAACAGTCGTCGCTCGTGTGTCGATGAGGCCTCTGCCCCGGATGAAAGTGCCGCTTTCGACACCGTCAATCAGCATCATTCTTTCAGATCGTGGATGAGATCGCTGTCATTCTGCTTTTACCGGTCTACTTTTCACTGGTTTAGTGGATCGGGTCTGTTCAATGAAGTTTTAATCAGATGTGGTCAGTTTGAAAGACTGCTGCTTGCGGTTTGCTGCCTCACTCAGCGCTCGATCCGAGTAACTTTTAGTAACAGATCTTTTTAGATATTTTTTGGGGCTCTTCGCCTCTATCCGGATAGGACGGCTGAAGAGGGACAGGAAGTGAATGGGGAGTGAGAGATGGGGAGGATCGGGAAATGACCTCAGGCCTCTTGCGTCCGCTTGGCCCTGACGTCTAGCGTGCGGGATGTGAAACATTCATTCATTCAGTGAAAAGTGCTAGGATGTAGCCCCCCCCCCCCCCCCCCCCAACTGGAAGTAGTTTTGCATTGAGGGGTTTAAAATGAAATCTAGAGGCTGTTTAACTTCGCAGGCAAATACTGGAGAACACAGCACTGTAATCTGTGAATGAATGTGAATCAGCTGGAGTGTTTTCCTGGTTTGCGATACACTATCTTCAGGGATATCCTTTTCATCTATTGTCTCAAATCAGCGTGAGCAGCCTGACTAAATGTTGCCATACGTGTAAGTGTTTGCCTGAAAATGAAAGAGCATCAGTGGAACTGTCGCTCGCCATCGCAACGCAGATCAAACGACAACTCGATTGTTTCGCTTTCAGGGATATTTTCCTTCAAAAGCTTCGTCATAAAAGAAAAAACAGATTATAGGAACTTCAACAGTTAAATAAGATGGTTAACGAGTGAAAGCACTGTGCGAACGATCTCGGATGCTGCCCACCAAGCTCAGGCAGATTCTTCGGCGAGGAAGAAAAGCCAGTCGCACAGAGGAAAACGGCACAAACAGCCCCAACAGTCCCTGGGTTCCCCCGGTCCTTTATGTCCCTCATACAGGCAAAGGCTCGCGAGTCAGAGCCTTCGCGGCCCGAATGAAGTTTTCACGTTCACGGCGCTCCTGTCACCCCCCCCCCCCCCCCCCCCCCGACCCCCGCCCCCCCCCGCCTCACGGGTTGTCAGCTCGTTTTCAGCCCGGGCCTCCTTCTGACGCCGCGGAGGAAGAAAAGCGGGGAATAATGCGGGCTTATCGGCGGCAGAGGAATCAAAATGTCACCGGGAGCTTTCGAGGCCGCCCCTCCCCCGCCCCCCTGCCCCCCGGCTGCCCCCCCCCCCCTCACCTGCCCCCCGGCTGCCCGTCTCCCGTCTCCCTACCCTTCCTCTCGCGTACCTCAGCGATAGCGAGGGAGCGATGAACCTCCGCTCGCTCCGTCCTCTTTGCGGGGCCGCGGTCGGGGGTCAGGATTTACACCTGGTTCGCCCGGGTTCGAGCGAGTGGCTTATCGTCCCTGCCACGCGACAATCTGTTCGTCCCAGGATTCCCCCCACAGCGCATAATCATTCGCGACAAACGAGCTCAACTTCAAGCGAACGTGTCGTTTCTTCCCATTTAAAAGTGTCAGATCACTTGCCACGTCTCATAATTGAGACGTGGCAATTCTGCTGCATTCCTCTTCGGGCAAACTGAGCCTCGCACAATTTGATCGATCAAAGACATATATCTTTAAAGTACGGTCCCCGTCTGAGACTTATCTTGCTAATACGCCAGAACACACACATTACCGGTATATTTCTGTCGTTTCAGTGCAGATATGAATGTCATTTATTCATCATCTTACCCACTTTGTGGACAGGGAATCCACCCTGGATAGGTGGGCAGTCCGTCACAAGAAACACACTGTTCACTCCAACACTTACTCACAAATGCACTGGTTCTCATATGGCACGTCGCTTGTCTTTGTGACGGCTTGAAGTTCTTTCACAGGATACGTCATTTTGACCCATTGTCACCCATTCGCAGGCTACGCGATGCAGTCTTGTAGCTGCGCTCATGCGTTCATGCTGTGACGAGAGGGTCCGGCATCTCTCTGAGGACACCACGACATATATGCTGCAGGGGGGCTAGGGTTGAACCACCAACCTTCAGGTAAAAAGACTATAGAAAGAGCCATACGGATGACCCCGATCATTGCACGGTTGTGGACCAGAGTGTCAGAAGTATCCACATTTATTACTCAAGTATAGTTACCGGGGTTTAGAAATACGGTTACACTTTCTTTGAAGGGGTCTACGTGAGGGTGACATGTAACCTTCATAAAAACGACGTGACACGTCGTGCATGTTAATGACACATTAATGGTGCTTATGACTTGTCGTGATGTTTATGACTTTTGTCATGACGTGCCAATGACAACTCATTATGACAACTTGACATTAGCCAGGATGACATTATCAGACGCCGTCTTTGTCACGACGGCTTGACATTAGCCAATAGAACGTAACCTGTTCATGACATCGTCATGACAACTACACGTTCGCCAAGAGAGGAACACAAGGCATGGTGTTGTCGTGACAGTTTGCCATAAAGCTGTAGTCCACTGGCCTGACTCATCTTCAAGGTTTGTGAAGTGACAAAGTGAAAAATTGGCATAGCCTGTTGTGGACTACATATATTTTTATGTGTATAACCACACATGTGTACCACTGACCATTCACGTGCTTCATGGAGTGGAAGATGACGACTTGCCTATTAGCATTGTAATGGTGTAAAACTTCATACCTCAGAAGCATGACACCGGTAGCCTTCATTGATAACTCATTCATGAAACAAACAAGTCAGGAACGAGTACACACAAACACATGCATTTGCCTTACCTCTGCTCCTTACGTTTCAGGACAGATAATTGCGTGAAAATGTAAAGTAGGAGTGAAAAGTAGGTAGAAAAATAATTACTCCAGTGAAGTACAGATAACCGAAATATTTGTAAAAGTATTTGTACTTTGCCAGAGTACCTGGGGATATACCAACAAACAGACAGTGAGACATGCAAACTCCAGGGGTGGCAGTCAGGTTTCAGCATGCGTGATAGCAACCATCCAATCGCTTCCCCGGCATTGGCTGCTACAGTCTGTTTTGGTGTCCATCGGATGTTTTTTTTCCTTCCCTCGTTGTTTTAAAGCGCCGTTTCATTCCTACCCTTCGATCGCAGTAACCTGCCGAGGAAAGGCTCCGCTCCGGGGGCCGGTGATTGAAAACCCATCGGCCCAGCGCCCGTGCACGCGCAGAGGGGAGGCGTTGGCACTGGAACAAACACGTTTTTGCTTTTTTTTTCAATTTTCGCTCCACCCCGACGTCAGTAGACATGAAACGGAGGAGCCACGGGGCCGGCGGGGAACCTGGCGGGATCACTCATGTGTTATTAATAGCATGAGAGACAGACGCGGTCCCTGGGCCGAGGGAGGCCCTCAGGACATGAAAGATTTAAACCCGATCTAGCATGTGTCCGCAGGGACCGGCAATGTTTTTTTCCTGCATTAAAACGTGATGATCTGTTGTACCAAAACACAAATTAAATCCGGCTAAGCACCGGCGAAGACGATGTCAAGATCCCCCGCTAGATTTAAAGGAAGCTCGGGAGGGGAGGGGGGGGGGGGGCGTGGTATGAAGAGAAAAATGAAAATTTAAGGGGAAGAATGTCTATACCGTCCCTCAACTGTAGGTCAACTGTAATGTAATGTCTGATCAGAAGGGAAGAAGGATTCTCTGAATTATACTGAGAATTGTACTGAGGAATTTATGATTGAGCTTTTGAGCTCATACAGAGATGCCACTTGACTTTTAGCATGTCCATAAAAGCACCATAGGACGAGCCTACTGGACGTGGACCTTTGTTTGGACTTGCATACCGCGCATTCAGCGGCACCGGTTGGCGTCTAACCTTTCGAGGCGTAACAGGGCGAACCCTCTTTGTGTAGCACGTGTGAAGTGCGTTCATGAAGTGGTTAAATGCCACAGAATGCATATATATGATCGAGCAAATGGTCACTAGAGGTCCTTGCAGCTTTCCCGGGGCCGTTAACACAGTCCGCCTGCTTTAAATCACTGATCCCACGGAGGAGGAAACCTCGGTTCGTGCTTTTCGTTCCGTTTCGTCGCGAGAGTTGAAAGCGGCTAAGTGAAAATGCAATTGCCAGGTCATACATCAGCTTCATGATGCACGGATACAACATGGCATGTATTTTTCTGGCTATTTCTCGTGCAAACGGGGCAAGTGCTTTTGCCATGTGTTCCACGGATGACTACGACGACGAGAACGAGAAACGCGAACCCGAGGTCACCTCCGGTTCCCAGCGCCATGGCTCGGGTCCGACGCTACGTGGAGGCTAATCTCCGCGCGTTCACGCCTGATGGCTGAAGTGCAGGGCTCGAGGTTTCGGCGCTTCACCGGGCGCCTCCGCCAACTTTATCGCCCGGCCTTCCATTTACCGGACCACAATGCGCTTTTAAAGCGAAAGTGATTAAGACGCGACTCACCGTAATGGGGTCCATCGTTTCTCTTTCTTCGGAGACGCCGCCAGGCCCGCCGGCAAACGCTGCGAGGGCTTTATCTCAGAGCGCAGGGCTGTTATCAACGACGGAGCCCAGATAATTGTAATTGGAAACAGCGTCGCCGCTCTCACGTTTGATCTCGGCGTGGGCTCTGACCTTCAGGACTCGATGATCGCGCCGTTCGTGTCCGCGGCTCGAGAGGAGCTCGTGCGAAAACGTGGAGGCGATGCAAAAGCCGAAAGTGGCGGCATCAAGGGTCTCCAGTTGGTTGGTGCCTATGTCTCACAATGGGGGGAAAAACATGCTTAAGATACATAACGACCACAATCGATAACCCAATGTGTCATCTGTGAGCTGCTTTTGAAATGATTGCCCAAAGAGGACCGAAGAATGTGCGGACAAGTCTAATTTGGAAGTTAACATGCCATTACCTCAGCATTATCCACCCCATTAACCCACCAACCAATGAGATTTGAATAAGAAATGATGCCCGAAAATGGAAGCCGAGTGTTGGCTTTTTGGCTGACGGGGGGTGGGGGGTGGGGGGGAATATTATTGGAAAGGGGAAAAATGGCTTCAGACCTGACTTGCTATGTTCATGATGTTCAACTTCATATATAACTGGATTTTATGGAACTACAGTCCCCAGGTGGCAGTTTAAGTGCATCTGTTGATCCACGGACTGTACAGCATCTTTTTTACTTTTAACTTCCTAATAAAATGTCTGCATGTTGCTCATAAAAAAATCTTGCAAAGCTCTAAATTATCCTCCAATCGTTGAACATTATGCATGTTAAACATCCATATCCACATATAACGGCTAGTCTTTCTTTCAGAGTCTGCCCTGACAGCTTAGACACAGCAAATACTCACCGGGACCCCTTATGGAGTCAGTCAAATTGTCTTGGGCCTCCCCGGTAATGCAAGAGAATGCATCTCGGGACATCTGGACTGCTATACGGATATCATGATGGTGGCCACGATCAACTTGTGTGAGTCATTTTCAAGCGTGCGAAACAAATGCAAACACGCAACCACGTTTTTGGGGGGGGGGGGGGGGACAGTGCGGAACGCATCGACTCCATTCGACGTGAACATATCTCGGGTTGTGGGATCGGGGAAAGAATTGTTTGTAAAAGTTGGCCTTGGGCCATGGGCTGGTTCCACACACACATGCGCGCACACACACACACACACCACAAAACAAAGTTTGTGTGATTCAGAAGTGAATGCATATTTCATACAGCAACGAGCCAGGTATCAATCTTTGCCATGCGGCAACAACAGTCTGTGTGTGTGTGTGCGTGCGTGTGCGTGCGTGTGTATGGGGGGGGGGGGGTATCGATTCGGTTTTATTTTCTCATCCTGGATATGTACCGCGGGCTGTCGCCGCCTTTGTCTGACACCGTCATCTTTCCATTTACGCGAGAGAAAAAAAAAAAACCAAAACAGAAGCCATGAATAATTTTATAGATTTTTTTGTTGTTGTTTCCATCACAGAAACCGGCGGTTATTGTGTGCGCGCATCCACCCTCTGTGCCGCTCGTCGCCGTCACTGTCGGCGCCGACATGAGCTCCACGTAAAGCCGTGTTAACACGGCGCCGACATGGCGGGGAGGTGGCGACTGACGCGCGCGCGCGCGCACGTACGCACGCGCGTACGCACGCGCACACGCAGGCACTGTAACTAACGCGTAAGCTGTCATTCCCCGCCCGCCCCCCCCCCCCCCCCACACACACCCACACACCCCCCCCCCCCACACACACACACAGACAGGGCTCCTGTTCCATTCAGGAGCCAATAACGGAGTCATTTTCTACTTGACGTCCCTATGTTTATCTCGCCGAGGCGACGCGCGCACGTTGTGTTTTCTCGCCGTGCTGTACGCGCGTGTATATGTGTGTGTGTGTGTGTGTTTTGGAGTGTGAAAGGATAAATAAATGGAAGCATGGTTTCTTTTTCTCCCCCCCCCCTCCCCCCTTCTTCTCTCTCCCGCGGCGACAACCTCAAGCAATCTGCGGGGCACGTGTCGTCTCGCTCTCACCCGCTCCCTCCCTCGCCTGGGCGTTCAACCGCTGCGGACACGGGGGGAGGGGGGGGGGGCAACTGACAGCTTCAAATTAACATCGAGGTGATGATGTTTTTGAGAAACGCATCGAGAGGGCGACGAGGAATTAGCGTTCTTTGATTGAAGTCGTAGTATTTGTTACCCAGAGGGAGCAGTTAAGTAATTAGTCGACGTGAGTCACGGGTCTTTATTTACAGTAAACTCAAGAGCCTGCGCAATTCGGCCATCGTTTTCAATTCAAATCGAATCAATGCGTTTCCAATGTGAAAATAGACCATGGCAACATTGTCACGTAGTAAAATGCGACCGTGGCGGCAAATCGCACCGACTGCCTCGGGGCGAGAATGATGGATGGACGGGCGTTATCTACAGCATGTAAATGCATGGTTAAAAAGGAAAAAAAAAAAGCTAAAAGTTGCGTTCGAGAAAAGGAAAACAAGGCGGCCGAGCAGCGGGACCGCCAGCGTGTCACGGGATTGTCCGAGGGGTCCGGGTCCCGGGCTCGAGGTCAGGCCACGCGTCATCCCCCCCCCCCTCGGAAACATGTCCCGTCGTTAGCGCCTCGCCGTTTGAGCGATTGTTAGTTTAAGTTGCCATTCCGCCGACGAGGGCGCGACCCAACGCCCGTCACGTTCACGTTTTGATGAGAAGAGATGGACGATGCGGTGGACTGGTGGCCGGCACTCGCCCCTCCATTACCCTTATCTGAGGAAACTTTGGTTATCTGTACTTGACTGGAGCAATTCTTTTTCAATCCGCTTCCACTCCTTTACACTTTCATTCAATGATCTGTACTTTCCGCTCCTTACACTTGAGCATGTAAGGAGTAGGAGCAGGAGGAAAGCAGATGCGTGTGTTTGTGTGTACTCACATCTGACTTGTTTTGTGATGAATCATAGATCAATAAAGGCTATTGACAACATGCTTCTGAGGTGTGAATTTCTACCCCATTACGATACTCATAGGCAACTAGTCATCAGATCTTCCACTCTAATGGTCTGTAGTATGTATATATATAGAAATATATATACATATAGTGCACTATAGGCTATGACTTGGTCCTTAATGACTTCTACTTTACTTACTTACTTTTATACTTTCGATTGTTCAGAAACCAGTACGCCTCTTATTTTGAGTAAAAACCTTTTATCTTTTTTATCATCAAAATCGAACGATGTCACGAAGGGGTCACGGCGGACGCGCACTTGATGATGACCCGGAGCTGTTGCAGCGAAAAAAAGACAATGAGGGGCTATAATTAGCAGCTTTTAAACCGACTCGGCGGTTATGTCCTTGAATTTGTAGTTCCCTTCGGTGAATGTTGCCCCCGCGCTTGCCTAGTGTCCATGTCGCAATCACCCGCTCCAGCTTGCGTCGTTTAGCCGGTTTCTAAAGAGCTCCTGTAGTGTTGTCTTTCTTGACACTCTTCGCTTGGGAGCCGGGGTCGCCCGGTTTAGACGGCCCGAACTGTTTCGAAGGAGGATTTCTGTGAATGAGACACGGCTGGGCAATTAGAAACCTGTCTCTGGAGCGAGAACGGCATCGTCCTCCTTGTCTGAATCACAGCTGGAACGGTTATCCGGAGCAATGAGGGATTATGTCCTGCCCTCCCCGTACGTCTTTCAAATCGGCACGTCTCTGCAACCGACTGCTGTTTTTTTTAAAATATGAGGAGCGTAATTTCCCGGCTCGATAACGGAAGGGAGGGGGGGGGGTGAAACCGGGCGCAATCAAGCTATTTGGGGCCCACATTACAAGGTGATCACATCCTTAGCTCTCGCGATAGAGGGGGAATAATCAGCCGGTCGAGATAAGGGCGCGGTAATCTATCATTGGATTGCGGGTCGCTGGGGGTTTTCGAGCGGCGGGGTTGCAGAGGGGGCCCCCCCCCCCTTATACTCCGAGAGGACGATCCATCATTTCGCATGCTAACAAGGCTCTGGTTTTAACACGAGAGATAATGCAGGTGCGGCGTTATCTGACGCTCTCAAGGACCTCTGTGAGCGGGAGACGGGCGGGCGGGGGGGGGGGGGGCAAAGCTCCCTTATCTCTGTCCGAGAGAGAACTGACCCCGCGGCACGGGGAGGAAAGCAGCTCGAGGAGAAACCGCTCCGCCTCCCATCGTCTCGTGATTAATTAATGAAAACGTAGTGCATAGTCTGTGCGCCTTTTCCACGCTCCACGTCTGGATAAACTGTAAGAATTTGACAGTGGTGAAAGGCACGTGCACAGACTAGGAGCCAAGACGGTGCTGTGTGTGAGATAAAAACTGCTTTTCAATGCAGAAATGCGGAATAGCAACGTAGAGAAGCAAACGCCTGTTACAGGATCCAGCAGTGGACATCAGATCCAGCTGTCCACGTCCGTACTTTTCAACTTAAGACAGAAGCTGCTTCCTGACGGGGCTGCAAAATGGCTACCGGGTTTGATGTTATTTTGAGGGAAGCACTCATTTACGAGTCTTGCTGTTGCAGGAAGTGTCTAAATGAATGTTTAGAGAGCATTATCCACCTCGTTCCTGGTTCAGTTCCTGGCTCATTTATGGTACAGTATCTGACGACTACATGTCAAGGTCTGTGAAACGTGCTTCCTCGTTTTCCAGCGTTTTTCTGGTGATACAAGAAAACGCCAGTCTGTTTATGTGTGGATTCATAAACAGCCCTTGTTGAGTCACCCTCAAGAGTCTCCACACTGAAAAGCGTCTTGACACGTACCGTGGCATAAGGTTGCCCGACCGGCGATCCTAATCTTATGAACTTCACGTTCGCCTCAGCTTTCCGTTAGTCGCAAAGTTTCAGAGCTACATGTGGTGTAATTTCTCACTGTCAAACTCGATCCGAGGTGGACACGTTGATGTGGTCGAAAGTTTAAAGGCCCCCCCCCACAAAAAACATCTTCAGCTGAAGGCCCGCTTCTTTGCTGTCCGTCCACCTGCCTCGTGTTGTAATCTAATGACGCTGCTTGGGAAAACAAACATTATATTTCAAGGGCACCCCCCCACCTCCTCCTCCTCCTCCTCCTCCTCCTCCTCCGGCAGCTTGAGGAGCCGCTCACCAAGCGCTATTCAGTTCCTCCTGTCTGCATCCGATCAATGCTATCATGAATTTTGCTCCGTAGACCAACTTTTCCAGAAGTCCACCCCGCGGATCAGATATACCCCCCCCCTCCTCCTCCACACACACACACACACACACACACACACACACACACACACACACACACACACACACACCGCTCCCTGTCCTTACCCCTCCGCCTCTCAAGGGCAGAGCGGCTGAGGAGCAGATACTGCGCCGCAACCTGATCTGTATTCTGGACGGGCCGCGCGCTATATAGAGAAAGTGACGGGCCCCTTTGTAAGTTTCACCTGCCCCACTTTCCTCCCAAACTTCCACCAGCCCTCCTGCCACAGGCGAGCATCAGATAAGGCCCGGGCTGTCGAGCGAGGTGAGGAGAGTCTCAGCACAAACACCTCGTCTCCTCCGCCGCCCCGTGTCCCCCCATTGTGGCGGCCCTTCCCCGCACCCGCGCTTGTTCATCATCGTCACAGAATGGAACGCGCTGAAGGTTCAAACCCGCCTTGCCGCACTTGCCGACTTTATGTTGAGTGGCAACGGGTCTCCTGTGCAAGGGAACCCTTTGTGAGGTGAAATGTTTATAGATGTCTATAGAGATGATGCCGCTAATCACAGCACTTGCAAAATTTGCATTTCAAGTGACCCAAAAATATCCTGCAATCACTCTACTCAATATTGTTTATCCTCCTTTTTATATTCTATTCAATATCGTATATTTTATGCACTATTTTCTGGTTACTCTCAGACATGTGCTTAGTCGGATGGAATATGCAATTACAGCTGGCAAGCGGTTATTTTATCTAATATAAAAGCCGTCTGCTGGTCACAAAGTCCCTGTGCCGCTATGTCATCATCTGGGATATCAGCTTTTTTTCTTTTTTTTTCCCCTCGCATAAAAAAATGAGGCGTAAACGAAACACTTCGGTTTGAGCTCCGTCTGTGCGGTCCAGACGTCTCAAGCACCCCGCTGCGAGACGCTGGAACCCGCTTTGAATGCCGCGCGGCTCCGTCTGAGTGGTGACCGGAGCGGGGTGAACGAGGCTCCTCCGCCAACTCAAGCTTTCCGATCCGACCAAACCCAAAATGACACGGCTCGAAGAAAAATGCCCGGTCCGGTTTGCAAAAACAGGTAGGGAGCAGAAAATGTTCATCTGAGGTTCCGCTCGTACCAGCTTGGTAAAAGAGCACAAGAGCAATCTGATTTATACATTTAAGCCAGTTAAGACTAATTGTCCAGATTGTCTGTGATGTGGATCTCCAGTGGACATCTATTATAGGAAATGCACCTGCTGATGAACCAGTCCAGTGCCTCTGTGGTCGAACGCATCGCATTACATGTATTTCATGTTATGCTCTCTCTTGTTTTCGGAGCCACGGATCGAGGACTGAAACGCCCCAGTCCCGGCATCAAACTCCGGAGCCGTCCCAAACCCCCCCGGACGTCTCCATAAAACGTCTGACCCGAGCTGAGGCCGCGACATAAGCCCGCTCCGGTGGCTCTGAAAGGGCTCAAGCGCAGACCACATAATCCTGTTAGAGATGGGGACGCGATTCGCGATCTTTAGCCGGTGTCGTCCCTCCCCACCCCCCCCCCCCCCGCCCCCCCCCCCTCTCGTCGTCTCGCGTTACGCGCGGGGCCGAAATAATCTCGCACTTTGAAAACTCTCCGCTAGAGTAGAGGAGTCCTCTCGGCGTGGCGGAAAAAGGGAGGGAAAGCGCGGGAGCCCCCCTCCAGTTTGTACTGGAAAGCAGACCTCGTTAACTGCAGGAAGATGGGTGTTTTTTTCTTTTTAATAATGGCGTTAAGGCCAATAGCTGTATTTGCTTATCGTAAGAAACGGCAGGAAGTCTGTTTCTTACGACTTAGGGCATCTAGGACAGCGTACGCGGCCCCCGTTATAATAAAGACTTAAATAGGGGAAACTAACTAAATAATTACAGGGGAAGTGCGCTGGACCCCAGGTGTTCTACAAATGGTGTGATTAGACTCAAGCGGTTGGTTTTGCGTCTCTTTCCAGGCTCTTTCTAGGCTCTGGTTTGCATCTCGGCTTGTGTGTGTGCGTGTGTGTGCGTTTCTTTGCGATTCTACGTTCAAAGTTGCCAATTCCCACACATTACGTACGTTTCAAAAGATTCATGTCATATCATGTTGAGGTGAAAATGCATTTCCATTTTCCCTTTTCTAAGGAAGGAGAAAATTCTGATACCAAATGACAGCTATCACACATTTAAGCAATATTAACTGAGAGGGTGACATTAAGATACGCTCATGC
>CM055211.1:622363-689741 GCA_029224185.1 Karalla daura | reverse complement strand
GGACAGACTTCGGCGTGACACTGGGAGAGCTGGCCGACCCAGCATCGTTCCGCGGACAGAGGGATCCGACGAGGGAGACACAACAAACAACGCGCCTGTGTCTCGAGGCACCGCTGCTTTCCACCTCAGGCGGAACCGAGAAGAAAACAAACATCTGCATTGACCAAAGCATAGATTTTTTTTTCCCCCGGGTGTAGAGGGAAACAGAGGACCAGTGTCTCCGGCAGGCCTGGTGCTGGTCCTCCACGTTCCTGCTGGTCCTCCACGTTCCTGGTCACAGACCGCAGAGGACCAGTGTCTCTAGCAGGCCTGGTTGCCGGTCCTCCGCAGAGGACCAGTGTCTCTGGCAGGCCTGGTGCTGGTCCTCCGTGGTTCTGGGCACAGACCGCAGAGGACCAGTGTCTCTAGCAGGCTGGTGCCGGTCCTCCGCAGAGGACCAGTGTCTCTGACAGGCCTGGTGCTGGTCCTCCGTGGTCCTGGTCACAGACCGCAGAGGACCAGTGTCTCTGGCAGGCCTGGTGCTGGTCCTCCGTGGTCCCAGTCACAGACCGCAGAGGACCAGTGTCTCTAGCAGGCCTGGTGCTGGTCCTCCACGTTCCTGGTCACAGACCGCAGAGGACCAGTGTCTCTAGCGGGCCTGGTGCTGGTCCTCCGTGGTCCTGGTCACAGACCGCAGAGGACCAGTGTCTCTGGTCACAGACCGCAGAGGACCAGTGTCTCTGGCAGGCCTGGTGCTGGTCCTCCGCAGAGGACCAGTGTCTCTGGCAGGCCTGCTGGTAGTCCTCCACGTTCCTGGTCACAGACCGCAGAGGACCAGTGTCTCTAGCAGGCCTGGTGCTGGTCCTCCGTGGTCCCGGTCACAGACCGCAGAGGACCAGTGTCTCCGGCAGGCCTGGTGCTGGGTCCTCCACGTTCCTGGTCCACAGACCGCAGAGGACCAGTGTCTCTGGTCACAGACCGCAGAGGACCAGTGTCTCTGGCAGGCCTGGTGCTGGTCCTCCGCAGAGGACCAGTGTCTCTGGCAGGCCTGCTGGTAGTCCTCCACGTTCCTGGTCACAGGACCGCAGAGGACCAGTGTCTCTGGCAGGCCTGGTGCTGGTCCTCCGTGGTCCTGGTCACAGACCGCAGAGGACCAGTGTCTCTGGTCACAGACCGCAGAGGACCAGTGTCTCTGGCAGGCCTGGTGCTGGTCCTCCGCAGAGGACCAGTGTCTCTGGCAGGCCTGCTGGTAGTCCTCCACGTTCCTGGTCACAGACCGCAGAGGACCAGTGTCTCTGGCAGGCCCTGGTGCTGGTCCTCCGTGGTCCTGGTCACAGACCGCAGAGGACCAGTGTCTCTAGCGGGCCTGGTGCTGGTCCTCCGTGGTCCTGGTCCACAGACCGCAGAGGACCAGTGTCTCTGGCAGGCCTGGTGCCGGTCCTCCGTGGTCCTGGTCACAGACTGCAGAGGACCAAGTGTCTCTGGCGGGCCTGGTGCTGGTCCTCCGTGGGTCCTGGTCACAGACCGCAGAGGACCAGTGTCTCTGGCAGGCCTGGTGCGGTCCTCCGTGGTCCTGGTCACAGACCGCAGAGGACCAGTGTCTCTGGTCACAGACCGCAGAGGACCAGTGTCTCTGGCAGGCCTGGTGCTGGTCCTCCGCAGAGGACCAGTGTCTCTGGCAGGCCTGCTGGTAGTCCTCCACATTCCTGGTCACAGACCGCAGAGGACCAGTGTCTCTAGCAGGCCTGGTGCTGGTCCTCTGTGGTCCTGGGCACAGACCGCAGAGGACCAGTGTCTCTAGCAGGCCTGGTGCTGGTCCTCCGTGGGTCCCCGGTCACAGGACCGCAGAGGACCAGTGTCTCCGGCAGGCCTGGTGCTGGTCCTCCACGTTCCTGGTCACAGACCGCAGAGGACCAGTGTCTCTGGTCACAGACCGCAGAGGACCAGTGTCTCTGGCAGGCCTGGTGCTGGTCCTCCGTGGTCCTGCAACAGAGACGGTGTTTCTGCGCCGTCTTCACAAGCTGCTGTGGGATCGTGAGAGTTTTGCGAAATCATCAATTTCACATGAAAAAAAAAACACGGATTCGGGGGAAAGCTGTTTTCTATTCAGGGCTTGAGCGATCGCGCCGTCAAAGGACCGACAGCGCTTGGAAATGCATATTGTTTTTCCTGGACAGAAGTTTCCATTCCGTGCTCTAAATCTATTTCAGGTAATTAACGTGTGCATTCCTCCAGCCCGGGGCCCCCCGCAGCCGAGCCCATGACGCAATGCATTAATTCGACAAATGAGTTAATGCAGTGCTAGACAGACGCGCGCTTTTCAGATCGGATTTGACTTGCTAATCACTGCGGCGGGAGGAACTGAGCGCGATCTAATCCCTTACCTCGTGCACCTCACACAATCCTGTAACAGGTAGGCTTTTGCTGAGTGAAAATGAGACGCTCTGACGGGCAATTTCCTGCATGAAACGCAGCTTGTCTGAGGAAATTCCTAGTACTGAGGAAAAAGGGAAATTTCGACCGGGGGCGAACGTCAATTAATGTCAGAACAAAACGTAAACGATGTGACGATCGCCGGGGGTGAGGTGAGACTCATCTCTGGCTGCGAAATCATCGGAGCTTGAAGTGTCCCCCTTTCCAGTCACTTTTGGAACAAACAAAACATGTTTTCTTGGAGCTCCACTTACCGACTTCAGTAAGTGTAAATTGTTACCGGTTTTCTCCATCTTGTGGCGCCGCTGGAAAGTCTCAGCTATCCATTTCGATTTCTTTTGAAGTTTTGAAGTTCATGGCAGTTTACACATTTCACATACATTTCAGAAATCACGTTTGGAACTGGAAGCTTTTCCAGTTTTTGTTGAGGGATTGGAAACATAGAAAGGTTCTGTGGCAGCATTAAGAGGGCTTTGTATGTATATATATATATATATATATATATCTTGTTACATACACATACTATACTACACATACTGCAATTTATGATAGTCTTTGTTTAGCATCTTCAAGTCTCTCCCTATGCTTTTTTTCAGAGCTTACCTACAGCATAAATCCTGGCTCTGGACAAGATTAAAATGGAAGCTTTTTTGTTTTTTTCTTCTTCTTTCGCCCCCCCCCCCCGGGCCGCAACCGTTTGTTGTGATGTTAAATGAGCGAAACGGAGGATTCGATCGGATTCGATGAAGTGCGTGGCAGGCTGCGGGCCGGAGCGTCAGACTCTCGCTCGGAACGGGACCGGGTTCATTACCCTGGGTTTCGGTTATCTCCCGTCAGCGCGGCTCATTTCATCATCTCCCGCGCGTTGGATGATTAAAGCCTCGGCAATGAGCCCCTTGTTTTCGTCGGGACCGGATTAACGCCGCGGCGACAGGTCATTTGCCAGGCCCTGAATGTACGCCTATTTTTCCAGACGCTCTCATAGTCC
This sequence comes from Karalla daura, assembly GCA_029224185.1. Classification (NCBI taxonomy): domain Eukaryota; kingdom Metazoa; phylum Chordata; class Actinopteri; order Chaetodontiformes; family Leiognathidae; genus Karalla; species Karalla daura. Next base: position 686,341 of record CM055211.1, on the reverse strand, counting down.
TCAGACTCGGGCACCGTGGAGTCTCCACCTGCTCCATGAACATCTACGCACAGTTTTTTCACGTCGTATTTGGGGTGTTGCAAAGTCATCCGTAAATCATCCATCACGGGTGCGAGGAGGAGCCTTGAATGAGCGATGGAATCAAGACTATCGCTGCGTTAACCCTCCCTTCCGGTATCGCTGTGTGAACCCTCCCGGAATGAGAAGCTTTGGGGACGTAGTCCTTCATTTGTTCGCCCCGCCTCTGAGTTTCTGCGCAGCAAATGTGGTGCTGTAACAGAAATGAGTACACAGCGAGGGGAAAAAGAGGGGTTGAATCATTCAAGACTAAAAGTAGAAAGGCATCTTTTTTCATCATTCAGTTCTTCATTTTTAATATTCTGCAAATCAGTGGCCGTCACCTAAACACCGTCTATCAGACATTCACTAGTTTGTGCACGAAAACAAAACGATGATTTCCACAATTTCCCGTTAGGGAAAAAAATATATACTGTAGCACTTATCTTAAATGTTGATTTGTCACCAGTGTAAGTTGTGGGTTATGTTTTAGGACCTGATCTGATAGACGTCTCCCTTCGTGCGTGACCTTGATGCCATGGGAGACCATCCGAGGTCTGGTGTCGTACTGTGGCACTGCAAAATAGCTTTGCTCCCGCCTCCGTAGTCAAACTCGAGAGCCAAACGCAAGAGCCCGTGTGTTCGCTTTGACAGGGAGCTCTTGTTTGGCCGCCACTCGCATTTAAGAGTTGCCAACTTTCACCAACCAGCATGACATGGTGGAAGAGTAGAAGAGAAAAGTACTTCCCAGAGCTAGCCCACACTTTTCCTACTGTAGCTATGTATATATGCGTTTGTATTTTCCAGATGTATTCCTCCAGGAACACTAAGGGGGCGTGACGGTAAAGGCCGAGGATGAAAGGCCAGAAGAAATGTGAGATCGTGTCACCGATCACAGTTTTTGACTGTGCTCCGTGTTTAGGATTTAAATACTGGGTCAAAAGTTGTTGAAAGTCAACATGGCAACGGAGTGGAGACGGTGTGCGAAGAGATCTTTTTGGAGTTAAAGCGTAAGAAAGTTGTGGTATTGTGTGGTTTCTCCAACTCACACGTCTGAAAAATGGACTGATTAGCTCTTGCCCAGAAATTGCACCGCACACTTAAACACACCACTATGACACTCTAGAGCTTATTATAATGTTATATATTATTACGCTGTGGAGCTTCACACATTATTGTTGACATACCTTTCAACACTGCAATAAATTACATACCGTGGGCCTGTTATTGTGGTACTGGTTGTTACACCCCTATCGTTACACCCCTGCTGAGCAGGTAAGCTAATGGATGGATGGATGGATGGATGAAAATTTTCTGATAATCTTCTTCCTGGAGCCTTCAAAGCACGGTTCTGACCTGGTGCGCTTCGTGAACAGCACATCATGTCGCTTCTTCTTACCTTACTTTTCGCGAACGCGCAGCGTCGAGCAATCTTCGAGATGTAGCCGGCTACGTACAGATCTGAAAAGCGGCGCTTTTTCCCCCCCTCGAACGGGAACTTAACTCTGACCTCTGAGTCAGCGACACGCGAGAGCGGCCCCCGGAGCAAACATCATCACCCCGCCCCCGCTCACGCATTTCAGAGAAAAGAAAAGCTCGCCCGAGGACTTTCACGTTTGCTCCGTCATCACTCCTTCGCCGGCTCTTATTTGTTCCAGCGCACGTCTCCCTCTTTTTTCCGCCATTTTTTTCCCCGTTGTACCCGCGCTCGCTGCCGAGGCGAAGCGAAGGGACAACGTTCCGCGGCGGCTACGGGTGAAACTTGATTGGGGCGCCTCGTGAGCCGTGAAAACAGTCGCCCCGCGACGTCACAAGCAATCCAGGGAAGCCGGCGATGCCTCCGGCGGCGCGTAGCCTGTGTTTGAAAACACAGGCACGCCGAACTAGAAATGACCTGTAATTGACTGACGCGTCGGCGAATGCGTCGAGCGGCGCGCGTATGCTCTGCGTTACACTTCGCTCCGCAGCCGATGCATTTATCCAAAGCGATATAAAAAAAACAAAAAAGGCTGAGCTCTTTCGGCGGCTGACCTTGAGAGAGCCCGACTACTCTTTCCTCGGCATTTCACATCTCTGAATCGGAATATAAAAAGGGCTTCAAGATATTCCAAGAGGGGGAACGTGCCTCTTCTTTCTCTCTTTTCTTCTTTCCTTTTCGGCACCTTTGATCAGCGCGTGGGACGGGATGTTATTATCGTCATTACATTGTTTATGAGTTCTGTCGCACTCTTAGCTGAAAAAGAGAAAAATAATGCGCGCGGTCTTAAATTGCTCACTAATTGGTTGTACTCGTCCCCAAATATGGTGGGCACTGTACTGGGGGTGACAACCTTCCTAAGTCACTCACCTCATTAGAATCTTTCATCGCCATCATTATTTTTCACAGTCGTGCCGCAGAGCACTTCTTGTTTCACCCCGGTGTGAGAACGTTTGGCGGCACTCGCTGCGACTGCCTTCCGCGCGTTCCGCTGATGTTTTCGGGACTCACCTCTCAGATATGACACGTTTTCCACCAGCCGGTTACGCTTGGAGAATGTGGCTTACCAACCGCATTTTGTGAGTTCGGATAAACCGAAGTGTTTTGATTTCCACTTTGAAGCCCTCAGCAGAAATCAATAGCGGCGAACCAGCGGGCGGCCCGTTCAGAGGCGGGACCGCGACCTGCACTGCGGCGGCAGTGATCATTGAAGCATCAGAGGCGCGTGAGTAGCAGGATTTAGATGCGAGGTGACACACATACCCATCTTCCAACCCCCCCCCCCCCCCACCCGCTTCTGAGGTGGTGACACACTGACAGCTCCGGCATGTACAGCCGGAACCGGTTTCACATGATAGACGTCACTGCAAACCACATGCGACAATAGCAGCCTGCCTTTACCACCCGGTCGAGGAGTGATGACTATGGAGCTCTTTATTCATCCCCGTTTCCTCATAGTTGGGCCCAAGTCCAAACATATAGCACAACTCTCATTTTTTAACATATTTTTACATTTAAGTAAACTCTGTGTGTGTGTGTACATATATATTTTTATTATTATTATTATTATATTATTATTAATATATATATATATATATATATATATATATATATATATATATATATATATATATATATATATATATATATGTATATATACATATATATAAATAATCGTGTAATAATATAATAATAATAATAATAATAAATATTTATACACACACAGAGTTTACTTAAATATGTTAAAAAATGAGAGTTGTGCTATATGATATATAACCACATATATATATATATATATATAAATATTTTTATATATTTAAATATTTGAATGTTGGATAAAAAACAAACACAAGCATTAAGACAACATTTGGTCACATTTTGCTTGAATTAAATTCTTTTCCAAATTCCACTTGATTGACCAGAGGCTTAGGGAGCTGTCTGCGCTTGACTGCTCCCCTCATGTCAACAGGCACGCCAACGTGTGAATGGCGTTTTTTGAGTGTGTGCCCGGAGCCAGATTTCTTTTGGAGCCAACCCTAGAGGATCTCTGTGGTACTGCGAGTACAGTCACTCACTCACTTTTAAGACCGGAAAACTACCCCCGCTTTAGTAAATACAGTCTCTGGACAGAGTGATCAGCTATGGATTGGAGTGGTTTGTAGTGTCCCTGGGTGAAATACTGGACCCCAGACTGCCCCTGATGCCACTCAAGGTGTGCTGGGGAGATGAATGAATGGGTGGTCATGAAGTTCATAACAATGAAATTTCAAGGCACTTTACTGTACATAAGCAGACATAATATACAGAACATAGTCCCACAAAATCCTCATGCTGTATGAGCCAACAAGGGTGACGAGAAAGAAGGTCCTGGTTCCAGCACAGGATCCATGTGGTTGTGTATAGAGGCATAAAGTCTTGAGAGAAGAAGACTTCAGATCTTCAAGTTAGTACTACTAGCAAGTTCTGGGACTTGAATCAAAGAAGATAGAGAGCTCTATGTACCAAAGAGACTCCTCTAGATCTACTATAGCAGCATATCTTGTTGTCCACTGCTGTGGGTTGGTCCAGGTGGTGCCTGCTCCAAGTCTAGGTAAGCTCTCAAGCCTCATAGAGGGTGTCCACCTCCTGGACTGAGGGTGGTAAATCATTCTATGGGAGAAAAGGCTCGAGGAGCTCATTGGAGGCAATTTGCCCTCATGTGCTCATAGAAATAGAAAGAGTAAGCAGTGAGTAATTTTCTAGACAAAGGAAAGAAATGGGAAGAAGAGGTAAATTCACTTTTACTTCATTCCATACTAATACAAATCAATTCTAATGGAAAAAAAATGGTTTATTTGCATTTCAACGAACTGACAAATTTGCTACACGCTGACAATGTTATTGCCGGGTTTTTTCTGGTTTGTTTTGAGTGTTTCTGCGGCAACAGTTTAAGACCACGCCTTTATCTGTTGATATATCCACTTGGTCAGTGTTAAACCACGCACCGCGCAGCTTATGACTGGCGGCCTCGCTGGAGGCGGGACATCGAGGCCGAACCATCTGCCGATGTGAAACAGCAAGCGCTTCGTCGCCTCTGCGCCGATACGCGACATTACCTGGCGTTTGGATGGGCCCCCGAGGCCCTCAGGCCTCCTCTGTGGAGGCCCGGTCGGGAGCCCCAATTCATCTCTGGGGACGACTGAGCAGCCTCTCTTACGTGGGCACGGGGAGGAAAGAAATGCGCTCTTAAAAAAAAAAAAAACTCTGGTATTTTCCATCCGGAAAGCACGGGAAGCTGGAAGCGCATTATCAGAGATTGAATGAATAAATAAATAAATAAATAAATAAATAAATAAATAAATAAATCGTGAGGACCTCCAGGAGCATATGCCTTTGATTAAAGAAGAAGAAGAAGAGGAAGAAAAAAAATGCTAATCTGCCAACTTGGAGATACAGAGCTGAGCTGAAGGGGTTTTTCCTGTCTGGTAACAAAATCCTCAGCTGATTCTGACTATACCATGCAATTATACACACACACACACACACACACACACACATACATATATATATATATATATTCTCTCTCTCTGATTTGGAGGTTCTATCTTGACTTGCCAGTTTGAAGGTAATCAGCTTCAACAGCCTTTTGTCGGCGTCTACCAGCTGGCTGCCGGATCAAACGCGGCTCGGCGGCGTTTTCGGCGTGCCGCTGAAAGAGGCCTGACAAACGATACAACCCAGAGGTGTTTAGAGAATAATGCGTGCGTTCTTCTCGCACGACCGGCTCCGGCAAGCCAGAAAACATTTAAGCGAAAAGCAAAAAAAAGAAAAAAAATCTCAAAAGCCGCGTGCGAAACGCAGAGGGAGAGAGAGAGAGAGAGAGAAAAAGCAGCCCCGCGCTTTGATTGGTACTGTATCTGGATTGCAAAGGACGGCTGGAGTATGAATTGAGTGCGAATCGGCGGCAGATTTTCGGACTGAATAATGGGGTGAGACGTTGAAAGTGGGGGAGGCTTACGTATATATGAAAGGGGCGGTTTGGAGCCTTCAAAGAGACTTTAACCCCCAAGAGGGGGTCAGCTCGTTTGACAAGATGTACAAGTAAATGATGTACAGGTTGACTCTCATCTATGAGATGAGAGTTTTGGTCCAAACGACTTGTTTCGACTGGGCCTGCCTCAAGATTTTCAAGACCGCACAATGCTGGTGCACACAAACATACACACACACACACAACAAAGCCATGAAGCAATGGGTTTAGGCTTTGTTTGACTTTTTTGTTCTCAGATAGATAGATAGATAGATAGATAGATAGATAGATAGATAGATAGATAGATAGATAGATAGATAGATAGATAGATAGATAGATAGATAGATAGATAGATAGACAGATAGACAGATAGACAGATAGAAAGATAGACAGATAGACAGATAGATAGACTTTGTTAATCCCTGTACTGGGAAATTGCAGTATGGTAGGTTCCCTTGGTTTCTCGTCTCAATTTTTGGCAAAAAGTAGTTTAGGAGGCGGAGGACCTGGCTCATTAAAACACATCTCGAATCTATCTGAGACAGTTTAAACAGTATAAACAGCATAATTAGATTAAGCTAATCCAAACGGGGGATAATCCAAGAGAGAAAAGGGGGGAAAAAATGTGCAATTTCTTTTAAACTGGATGTGAACTGTGACTGGGATGCCGACGCCGCGCCCGAGCCTCACAAATGAGACGTGGCTGCTGTGGAAACCTGCCCTACTGACCAGGACTTCGTATCGCGCGTCGCATTTGGATTCACGTCGAGATGCGCAAATTCAGTCGTCCGCGGGGCCATCGCTGAGCTGTCACGTGAACGTTTCTGTCACGGGGGAAACCCTGAAAGGATCGTCCAGATCGCTGTCACGTCAAAGAGATGGTCCTATGCCGTCCACATATCACAGGGCTCGACTTTCAAATGGATTTAGAGACTCTAAATCGCCCTCTGGGTGCCGGGGGGCAGGAGCTAGGGCTGTGTATGTGCGTGTCCTGGGATGGACCAGACACCTTAACTTCAACTATGTCGACTTCTTATCTGAAGTTGTGTCGACTAGGCTACTTGGGCAGAGGGTGTTATCGATGCTGTACCGCGTTCTCGACTTCCCTCTCAACCCTTGCCACTGGCAAAACGTTGAATCGAATGCCCCTGCTGTACATTTATGTTGTAAAATTGACAGTATTGCTACTTTGGGTCTTTGAGGAATTAACTTTTTTTTTTATTTAATTTCTCAATTCCATTCAAGCAAACGGATGAAAATGAAAAGCTGCCCCCCCCCCCTTCCCACCAGTTTCCTGCCAAATTCCTGCAGCTGGATTGACTCCCACCTATGATAAACTGTGTTTTCCTACAGGTTGCTGCTAGACCTGTCACATATCACAGTCTCATCACATGATAAAAAGATCAAGGTATACGCATACGTTCTGCTTTTTCTCCTAAAATGACTCTCCGAATCACATAATGGTAAAGGATTCGCCTGTGGAAAGCAATAACTTGTTTGGCAGGAATCACCTCAATCAACCTTAAGCCCTGTGTGGAAAATATTCCATATAAGAAGGCCACATTATTCATTCTATTACTGACCCACTCCCCAAACTCTCCTGTTTCCTCCTTCTCAGGCTGCCCTTGTATGTAAATTCAAAGATACATTCTCTCCTCATTACAGATAGTGGTAATGAGAAACAGGGAAAAAGAGCATGTACTTGTCACTATTGGCTGGAGTGTGTTGATAAATAGTCCCAATTAGCGGTAACCTTCACGGAGCCACTTCAAGGTTTTTTTTGCCACGGAATCTGCTTTGTTTGTCCCGGTGCAAGTCCTCGTGTTCAGGCGATGGAACGTCTTAAAATGACAGGGGGGAAACTTTATCCACAGCTCCGTGCCTCAGGAGTTTCAAGATAAGGAACTTGTTTCTGAAGAATCACCGCTTGCATTCTTTCCTCGTTTCTCTGCAGTGCTGTAAATTGTACCACTAAAGGTATAGGACGTACATTAAGGCTCACGTTCTTCATTACCTAGAGGCCTACGGTACGTGAGGCTTTTGTCACTGCGTTCTACTTTATACTTATTGAACACATTGTTTTGCATTAGCTTTAGCATTAGCTTCTGTGAATCAAGAGTTCCCTTCCAATTGCTGTACATGGTAGATGGACCGGCTCTTACGTTGTGATTTTGTAGCTCAAAGCGCTTTTCCCATTCACGCCGGTTGTTGAGCGAGGCCACCCTGCGTGGTCCCTCTGCTCAACCAGGGTTTCCAACCATTTACATGCATTTACGCATAAACATTTATGTACAGACCCAGATCATGTTCCCTGTCCTACAGCCAGGGGCTCGATCATACTTCATTCGCAGATCGATGGACGCACGCGATACGTGTAGACGTTACCCAGTTTTTCCAGTTCCACTGACTCCTCTGGTACTCTCTCCCACCCAAACTACATAAACCCCCCCTCTGGGCATTTTCAAATCAACTCTAGAGTCCCATCTGTTTGACATAGCTTTCAAGCTGTAGGCTCACTCTGATCTGTTTTATGGTGTGAGTGAGATTTTTTGTTTGTGTTTTCTATTAGCAAGCGTCCTTGGGGTTCTGGAAGCCGCCATACAAATTCCAGTGATTTTTATTATTATTATTATTATTATTAATAATAATAATAATGGTCTATTGTGATCATGAACAGCGGTTTGGGGTCATTGGGAAATGTTCTGGTTTTCCGTGGAAACACACATGGAAACAGGGAACAGGGAATAGAGCAAAGGAGCAGGGCATATTGAGCTAGAAATAATGCTTTTCATCAAAATTGGTACGTTTCCTCACAATTCCGCTTCCAAGCAGGAGCCTCTCGAGTCTCTTCGAAAAGATTTTTGTCTTTTCCCTCCTGAAATATGCTCCGATGTAGACTGACGGGGCGCGGAGAGTTGTTTCTCCTGGACGGCATGTGCAAACATTTGACGGACCCATTCGCCGGGATGCTGTTTGCTGACTTCTCCCTCACGCGCGCGCACTCCGCCAGACTGCAGAGCCGTGACCTCGGACGGCCCCGCGCTGCTATCGGCCCCTGCGAACAACGTCTGGAATCGCTGGCGCGTTCGCTCGAGACGCTTTTAATCTGATGCCGGGTTTGTTTTTTTTTTCTCCTCGCCTCGCTTTACCTCACTTACCCTTCGCCAGGGGTCGGGGTTTTTTTTTTGCGAGCCCGTCTCGGCGAAACAATGGGAAGGAGGTCCGGCCAGATGGACGAATGATCGGGAGCGCGGCCTGGCTCGATTGATCGCCCCTGCCGTTGCTCTCGCCTCAGCGTGCGTTTGGTCGATGCGAAATTACAGTTCTTGAAACTCAGATGCGGAATACACTCTAGGCAGATGCCGTGAGCAGTCCGTCTCAGGGCACACGCGCACCGCTCAGCCCCTTGTAGCGAGGCAGCAACAAGCCATCGTGTGAGGTCAAATCAGATTTCATTATATATTAGTATAATAAGTGTGTTAGGAGCTAAATCGTCGCGCTGGTGTCAAACGGGGCCTCCTGCGGACAAGCTGCTCAGCGGCGATCAATGGACGACTGACTGATTGGATTCCTAATGAGAGCCGGTATTGGCAAACCGTCACCTCAGTAATTAACGGCCGTGGCGAGCGTCCGTCGCTTTGTTCCGTGCCAGCAAGGCCGCCGTTTCTCGACGGGGGCCCTCGGTCCGGGGGGGAAGGGGGGGGCTTCCGGGGACGCTCGAGCAGCAAAGGCAGTTCGCTCTTCGCCCAAAGTGGATCGTCGCGGCGTGGATTACGCTTGTTTACGTCTCCCGAGGTATAATCAGGGGGCTCGACGCGTTTTCGTCACTCTTAGTTTCTTCGTTTTGTCTGATGCTTCTCGAGTTTGGTCGCTTCCATCACAAACCGCAACCTGCTTGAACAATCCGGGGGAAGATTCAGCAGACTGCTTGGAAAAGTGTTTTTCACGTTCCTCGGCTGGACGGGAAACTGTCCCTTTGAGGATGAACGTCTCACTTTTTTCTTTCTTTCTTTCTCAGCGTGTCAACGGCACACGTGCGCACTTCTGATTGACAGAGGGAGCGACCGTCTCTCAACAAGTGAGATGCTGACCCGAGAAACTTGCTTTTTACGCCTCTTCGCCGTGAAAGCGTCAGAGGAAAGGAAAAAAGAAACGGCAGCTGTCAGAAATTGGGAGTCCTGCGTTATTAGGCAAGGTAGATACCTTGCTAAGCTGCCTGTGCCCTCATGGCCGCTACTGTAGAAGAGGGCAGTTGCGATTTCTCGCAGCGCACAAGCCGCCGACGCTGCAGCCCGTGAGCTCGTCCGCCTGGAAGGCTCGAATTACAAAAAAAAAAAGAAAAACCTTTGTGTTTTCGCTTCGCCCGGTTTGACGGAAGGGAGCGTTGCAAGTCGGCGAGTGCAGCCGTGCAGCAAGCTCCAGCTCCAGATGGCTGCCGAGTTTATTTGTGTGTGTGTGTGTGTGTGTGTGTGTGTGTGTGTGTGTGTGTGTGTGTGTGAGCCCTGAGGTTTTTCTAATGAGCAGAGCTGCGAGGATGTGTGTGCCCGGGCATGGCTCGCGCACTGGCTGAATGAAAGCCACCTGTAAGGAGCAAGCATGCGTGTGTGCGTGTGTGTGTGTGCGTGTGCGTGTGGGGGAGAGGCGAGGAGGAAGCAGTGCTCCCAGCTCACAGCATCTGGCCACCACAAGCCCGAAGATGCGGTAGCGGCTGGGCCGCCCGGATGTCCGACCCAGGCAGGGATAGATGTGCTTCAGATTCTCCTGCTTCGTGTGCACTTTGTCTCGACCGTGCTCCGTCCCACCTATCTCCAACCTGTAGCAGGCCGAACGATAACCTGGACCTGCCAGAGTTCTGGGTTCGAGTGCTGCAACTATATAACTATATATATATCTATAGATATATAGATATATATATAGATATAGATATATAGATATAGAGAGAGATATAGATATATAGATATAGAGAGAGATATAGATATATAGATAGAGAGAGAGATATAGATATATAGATAGAGAGAGAGATATAGATATATAGATAGAGAGAGAGATATAGATATATAGATAGAGAGAGAGATATAGATATATAGATATAGAGAGAGATGTAGATATATAGATATAGAGAGAGATATAGATATATAGATATAGAGAGAGATAGAGAGAGAGATAGAGAGAGAGATAGAGAGAGAGATATAGAGAGAGAGAGATATAGAGAGAGAGAGATATAGAGAGAGAGAGATATAGAGAGAGAGATATAGAGAGAGAGAGATATAGAGAGAGAGAGATATAGAGAGAGATAGAGAGAGATAGAGAGAGAGATAGAGAGAGAGATAGAGAGATAGAGAGATAGAGAGATAGAGAGATAGAGAGATAGAGAGATAGAGAGATAGAGAGATAGAGAGATAGAGAGATAGATAGATAGATAGATAGATAGATAGATAGATAGATAGATAGATAGATAGATAGATAGATAGATAGATAGATAGATAGATAGATAGATAGATAGATAGATAGATAGATAGATAGATAAAACTACAGAAAAGCCAAGAACAACTGTCGGAGAGAAACACTGCATATGCCCCAGGGATGAACCAGTGCTATGCAATCAGACCCTCTTCATACATCAAAGACAGGAGTGGGAGGCTTCAAAGGTGAACCAAACTTCCTTCTGAGCATCCCATCTGCGTGGTCTCTGTGATCGCAGCGTTCTATCCGTTTGTGTGCCGTCGAGTCTGCGCCATTCCCGCGGTTGACAATAACTGTTGAACTTCTCACTGGGTTCCATTCAGTTTGCATTTCCATTTCACCTGTAGCCATTTTTCTGTCCTTTATGGTAACCCGCATCGGATGCATTAAGCACCAATGGAAGCCGTTTAGCAGCGAAAAAAGTTTTACTCATACTTCCCGCTCGGAGCTAATGTGTCTCGTGTATCCTGAGGCGAGAGCAACATTTTGACACGAAACACGGATTTGGGAAACGCCACTGGCCGAGAGCTGAAATGAGATGCTTGAAATAGCCGATCTAAAAGACGAATTGTGTCGGTCTAGGTGACCAGATGGTTTGTGCAGGACAACTGATGACCGCAGTCGCGCTAATGATTAAAGTAGTGCTTTAGAAAAGTGGGAGAGGAGACGTAATCCTGTATATTTAAAAAAAACAAGAGAGGTACGCAAGGCTCGCAAATTATTCGAGTCAGTCATACAAATACGGTGCAAATGAAATCGGATAGATCTCTGGGAAATCAGGATTTGCAGCGTTAAGTGGTTATTTAGGCCAAATTTGCAAGGTGCATTTTCCTTCTGCCAAAATGTCCAACTTTTTTAGTCCTTTCTCACCGCATCTCATATGTCATCCCATCAACAAGTAGGCGTCCAAAGCTGAAGTACTGTACTGTGACATCGGGTATGCCCATTGCAGTTCTGCCCCGTGGCCCCCAAAAGTTTCTCGTCTGAATGTTTTGCACTTTTCAACAGTGTCTGGTGTTCTCCGGGCATCCAGACTTACCTTGGAAAGGCCCTCTAGACTGTGAACTTGTGCAGTTGTTGCCATTATAGTCCTGGCGCTCCTGTGTAATCCCATTTCGAGGTTGGATGATTCAGCTTTTTTTTTTTTTCATTTCTTTTTTCTTTTAACACTTTTTCGCCGGAGAGTGTTCCTCTCCCCCCCCCCACTTGACAACACCGATCACGACATTTCCTGGACTCGGATGAGATTTGGACTGGATGGGCCTCTTGGAGCCCGCACTCTCGGAGGCTATTCTGGAATATCGTGCTGCTTATTTTGACTTCATTGAATTATTTTTGGAGGCTTGGCGCAAATTTACAGCCGACAACCTTTGTTTTGAAGTTTCAAAACAACGTGCCATCTATGCACGTTGGTCCTTTTGAGCAACCCCATTGGAGGAAACTGCAAAATGAATGCATAGCCATCGCAAAATCCAGTTTCAACTTTTAGAATAGTGCAATTTTTATCTGTCGATTGCCCATTATGCTGTTAAACATCTCTCAAGTCCTACCACTATTGCCTCTGTTGCCAATGCTTATGTTAGGATTCATGGCCTCTGCCATATTGTTTACATGCACGGTGGCTGTTGCAGATCGAAGGTTCTCTTACAGTTGATAGTTTTAATCCAACTGTATATCGCTTCGAAAGGATGGACCTCCACTTTGTGCTACATGTTTTTTTGCGTGTGAAAAGTGCCACACAAGGTTTGGCTGATTGAAATGTAAACTGCAGACATGCAACCTGGTCATTAAAATGATAATAAATTGGATTTTTTTTTTCTCTTTCCCTCGGCGGCCCCCAGACCAATGGTGGGCCTCAGCTACCAAAACTTAGTTGATGTAGATGAGTGTTTTTTTTGTTTTTCTGGCTTTTTTTGTATCCATTTTGGAACTCACTTGGTAATTTATGTTAACCACTGCCCTATTTTTCAAAGAGTTTCAAATTTTGAAACTCCATCTCCCTATTCAGATCAGAAAACTGCTGTGCTAGTGATCTAGAGACCAAGGCCTGATTAGATATGTGCCTGAGCTGATTTATGCCAGGACAAGCCAGCAGAGCCTTACACCTGGGAGGTGGGTGTGCCTAGTGTGTGTGTGAAAGGGGCAGGGTGGGAGGGGGGGGGTGACCTTAGTTGGGACCTGTCTGCAGAGAATTAGTAGCTCTCAAGACTGGGGGATGGCGGAGCTGATGTACTGTATAAAAGCTGATGTGTGAAAGTGATTGCTTCTCTTCTCGATGCCTCTCAAAGTCACAGATTGTATATCTTACCCGCTCTGCAGCTCAACAGCAATGGAAAAAAAAACCCTGTCTGGGTTTTAGAGACATGCTTTATTAAAAACAACTTTGCAAAACATCTCTGCAAATTCCAAAATAGTACAGGTGGAGAAATCCATGAAATCCAATCTGATGTTTCACACAATGCAACCGAGGGCCACGTTACTTATGATGCATGTTCTGTTTTGATGTTTTTTCCCCTGTAATTTTGGCCTTTAAAGAAAACCTTCCTTAAGATTCCGTGGTTGGAGGTCTTTCTGTAGTCCTAAAATCCCACCTGAAATTAACCTTAGTTCTCGAGAACTTCTCTGTCTGTGTGAAATGAAGTCTGTACAGTCAGGTTCACCCCTCGGAGCTTGTTTGGATGGAAGGTCTTTTTCACTGGTCAGATTTCTGCCTCAATGCCACCGTGACGCGGTCAATGTCCATTAGCACAACGTAACAGCCATAGAATAATGAGAACGCCTTTAGATTGGCTCCCAGCGAGCTTCGCATCCTTTTGATCCAATTTTTGTCTGCCAGTGGATCAGGACCTCCAAGGGAAATGAAGGCTGACTAGCAATGCTGGCGCCACTCCTCCGCTGTCACATCTCTATCGTTCTTAAAATGAAAGGGCTTGTGCCCCCCCCCCCAATTTCATCTGGTACCCCGGTATTTATGTATGCGAAGCTGGGTGTCCCGTTTCTGGTCGGTTCTGTGGAGAACTGAAGGACCTCAGATCTGTGACAGCAGTGGCTGTCAAAGCACTCAATCTTAGACGACACTAAAGTGTCTCCTGACGAGCGCTTTCTCTTTGGTCGCAAGTCTCTGAGGCGCATGCCAGTTCGAGAGATATCTCGATGTAAAAGCATCAGAGGAATTCACTTTTTCAGTGAACTCCTTAAAATCGAGGCCGCACGGATTGGGCCTGCTTTTTGAGAGTTGTCCACTGGTCCACAGTGTTCAGAGGAGGGTGGTCACCAGCCTGCTACCGGATGGGCCGCAATACAAGTGAGAGAGGCAGTGATAACATGCATCGGTTGGCTCCATACAAAAGGTCCAGAGCTCATCAAGCGGCTCCAGAAATGACACCCTATAGTGCTTTATCAAATGGGGAGGAGCAGGAGGTGAAGAGCAGGACCATCCAGGAAGTCCAGGATGGACCTGTGTCCATCATACTATCCAGGCAGCTCCAGAAACAACACCAAGTGTAGTTTCATCCGATGAGGAGGAGCAGGAGGTGAAGAGCAAAACTATCCGGAAGGTCCAGGATGAACCTGGGCGGTGATGAAGAGACATACAACCACAGTAGGAGCACTAGGTGGAGCCAGGGCCATGATGAAGGTCCAGAAATGCACCAAGGTCCAAAATGCACCATTCTGTCCTGCACTGAGGAGGTATCAGTCTGTGACTGAAGGTGTTCTTCAGGTAAGTAACGGGTGAGAGATGTCTAGGACGTTCTCCAGTCTACAGAGAGAGCCCCCTTGCCACCAAACAGAACGTACTGCTCTTTAAAGAGAGAATTCTTTGTCATGTTTGCACATGACAGCATTAGGTATGGTGACTGGGTGAGAAAGGAATACACGCAACAAACAAACATACCTTCTATATCAGTGGTGCTGTCAGGTAGATCAGGCATGTGTCATGTGTAAACAGATGAATGCAAATTCGTGATTCTGGAGGGATGGTGTGTGCTTGTTTGCAGAGGGGTGATGAGTGTGTGTGTGTGTGTGTGTGTGTGTATGTGACTGAGATGAAGGAGCTTCCTCTCAGTCTAGTGGTGCATGTTTGTTTTTCCTTTCTGCTTCTCTACCATTTTCTAGAGGGAAGCGAGGGAAAGAGTCCATTGTCCAGGTTTTTTAGGGTTAGGGTTGGGGTTGGGGTTATGGTTCGGGTCCTGGAGCCAGCAAGTGTATATAAAGTCCCGGTGTGGGAGAGGACAACCCATAATCCCACCAGGGCTAGGCTCTTCCTGTCCTCAGACAAGGAACGCTCTCTCCATTGTCGCTTGGTAGAAGTTCAAGAGCAGCAGAGGGGCCAGTGCAGTGGCAGTTACAGTTTCCTGAGGAAAAAAAAGAGCTGGGCTCTGTTTACCACCAGGTGGGAGGTGTTCGGAGGACGTTTTCAGGTTCGTGTGATGTGGATACCTTGGAATCTGTCATGGCCTTGCTGGTGTTCCGGGCAAAGTGGGGTGGATTATTCAGGCCTTTTAAACAAAAGATTGATTGTAAACACCGACACTTAAAATCTCCGGTGTTGTCAAAGTGGGGGGGGGGCTTGTTTCATAACCAGATCTGAGAGCAGAAGCGGCAATAGACTGGGGGAAGCGGAAAATCAGCCTGCCCAGGTAGGTAACATCAAAGGAGTGCAGGCAAGGATGTGGGATTTTACAACATGAATACAGATAAAAGCCCAGCGTCCTGATTATAATGTCTTCGTGTGCAGCGGAGCTGACAGCCTGCCTCTCGTAGGAAAGGCAATTTGCACTCAATAGCCTTTTAAATATGTTGACCCAAGGCCGTGTCGCGTCTAATGGAGGGATGACACTTGACGCACGCGTGTTCCGCCGCCCCCCCCCCCCTCCCCCCCGCGCTCCCGACGCTCTCCTGTCATATTGAGAAACGCTTTATGTGGCGCTGCCTTCATTTCACCCGCTTTGGAACCCCAAAGGCGGGCGATGCAAACGGCGCGCGTGACCGGTCGGAACGTCCCTCCACTTGAACCTGTCAGGTGAGCGAGGAGGTGTTTGATGTCCTCACTTTGATCCCAACAGGAAGGTGGAGGCAGTGTCCGGAGCAAATGTCTGAGGCAATGCAGAAGGTGAAGGAAGGTATTTTTGGTGCTTACTTAGTTGTAAAGATATAGAGCGTTTACAAATGTGTGTGTGTGTGTGTGTGTGTGTGTGTGTCTTCTGTTTTTTGCAGGATATAATCATTCTCATTATTGGAATTCCTATATCTTCAACAGCCTTTCTTCCCAATCTCCCCTCTGCATTGAACCGATTATTCGAAGCAGAAAAATTGTAACTAAAGTAGATGGCCAATATCGCCAAGAAAAAAGTAGATCAATAGCTCAGTTTAACAGGACATGAAACATTGGCTCATGTACATCACTTATAATGTCTCACTCATCCCTCCTTGGGGATGGAGGGGAGAACCTTAAAACCCTTACGCGTGCTCCTCTTTATTATGTCAAGCGGCCTCGTTTTTCTTCCCCCTCCCCCTTATTTAGAAGATTGCAGGCTTTTCCCCCGGACAAACTTCTCATCGGCCGCCTCGCCGTCTAATTATCGACAGATGTGACACCCCGGATGATGTATCGTCACTATTGCGGCCCGGCGATGACACGCGAATCAGCATATCGGCTGTCGCTTTGAGGATCGTCGCGGGCAAAACCTGGCAAAAAAACGGATTGATCCTCGTCCCTCCGACTGGTCCAGTTCGGGAAATTAAGTGGCGAGTCGGTTGCCTGCCGCAGTGGAAGACACCTTGTGACAGCGGCTCACAATTGCTTTGCTTCGAGCGCCTCCCATTCTCACCCCGCTGAAGAAGTATTTCGGTACATGGTGTTGAATGATGTATGAGAGAGGAAATTCGGAGGAGAAATACGCATCAGGGCCAGATGCTTGTAGGTGGAAATAAACACAAACAGCACTTTGTATACATATATATATATAATGTACATATCAGATTTAATGTAGTCCAGAAGGGCATAACAAAACCAAGCTGGTCCCGGAGAGCTCATAAATGATTAAAGTTGAGTTTACAGAAGCGTATTTGTCTTATTTGCCACCCAATTTTAGATAGACTAGAAATCAGTCTTGCTACGCATTTGGGTCTATTTGTCTTGCATTAAAGAACAACAACCAAATGATCTTATTACCAAATGATCACATGTAACACATAGTTTCATATCAGCGTGAAATAACGAAGTAACAGATGGCACTTCAACAAGTTACTCTGAATTTGTTTGCCATCTAACATAATATACAAATAAAGATCGCACTGTTTATCACACACATACACATAACTTTTATGCATTCATGCCAAAATCTTAGATCAAGATCAAGTAAAATGAATAGGCTTTGTTGTATGTACAGTATGTGTGCATGTACGTATATCCATGTATGTCTATGTCACGCCTAACAATAAGCAGCGTGTCAAATACCTAGAAACGCCACAAACAAGCACTTATACACATTACACCTACACAGCTTTTACCATCTAACCCACTGTGTATCCATGTACAATAATGAACCCAGTGAATTGATATTCATAACCGTACAGCGCTAGTCTCACTTTCATCACCGCAGCGAGGCCTGTACGGGGACGAACCGGCGAGTAAGCAACACGTCTTGCCACTCATTAGGAGTGATGTGGCATAACAGCGGACTGCTGCGTCTCCTGCTTCTCTCCGCGTGCAGTCGTGCCAGATCGTGATGCGCTGACACTTGCGTGGCTCGCTCTCGTCCCCAGGTTTTCTAATATCCGACACTTTGTCACCCGAGGCGCATCCAGCTCTCAACGAATTCAGATGCGAGCCCGTCAGCCATGATATTAGGCTTCAAGAGCACTGGAATATGAATCTGACCGTGGTAATTTTAGATACTGTGAGCGTGGGGGACAGTGCAGCTCCAGAGCCCAAAGGCCCCCGACCCGGGCTTTCCCCCTAAACATCATGTTGTAATGTTGAGACTTTTCTTGGTTCAATGATATCCATTTTAAAAAGCAAGCAGAGAGTGCTGTGTGCACAGACATGGGAAATGAAACAGAGCCTTTAAGGCCTTGTACATAAGAGATGTCTCAAATTCCTTCCTCAAATCCCTTATTACAACTGTAATTAAGAGCCTCTTTTTCACTCTCATGATTTTCTTTTGAAAATGAAATAATTAAAGCTCACAAATCACACAAACGGTATCTTGTCCCGCTAAACGGAGAAATGATAAGTAGAAAACTATCTTCTGCATAAAGAGCCACAAATGCCACTGAACTGAATTCGCTCTATCCGACAGAACAATGAGAAGCACAATGAAACGTACTGCTGCAAAGGTTTCCACCTCTCGTTTCACTCCTGGCCGTTTCTGTGAGGAGGATGCGCGTCCTACCTGTGTGTGGGTTTTCTCTGGGTACTCCAATATCCTCCCACAGTCCAAAAACACGCATTAACCCAGAAACACCGACGCGCCTCTTTGTAACACGATCACTTGTGTTGGGTATATTTTACCCAACACATATGTTTTTATGTACCTGAGAGAAATTCTCCACCATTAGTACTCATTAAGTATGACACATGGCATAAAAGTAAATTCGAAAAAATGCATGATAGAAGTACTCTTCTCTATTTCCAACCGTACAACAGCTCATGAAACTAAAAAAGAGGGGATACAGAGGTTCAAGGTTCATGAGAGAATAAGGAATAAACAAAATACAATAGAAAAAATAGTGGGGAACCGTTTTTTCCGGTCCACCTGCCTCTGCGATATGTACAGTAACTACAGTACCATCTGGAAAGGGAGCGGAATAGTTACTGTATGTAAGCCCAAGTCAACCTCGAAAAGTATTTTACCCTCCGTCCCTAACATCAGATAAAAACCAAGAAGCCAAGGATGGGACGGTTAAACACCTCTACCTCCGAGGACCTTTGTAATGCAGACAGCAGCAACACATTGGTTAAAGTTATTTGCTTAACCAATGGGTATAACCAATATGGCAGGTTAGATAGCGGCTGGACGGGTGGATGGCTCCTCCACGGTTTGTTGAAGAGAGAAAATTCCACAACGACATGTTAGCAAAAAACAAACCTCGTTATGTTACGCGACAGTGTTAAGTGGAGCCTGGCGCATGGGAACATAAATGACAAGTGAACAAACCCCGGCTTCTCACTGTGGGCTGATCCATCAGTGCATCGTTTAGACAGACTAAAAGGATAATTGTCAAAGAAAAGTGTGTCCACCGGGAATCCTCCCAACTGTCCTTTCATGCGATGCCCGAAAAACACACTCAGAAATTCAGAGATGTGTCATCTGGCCGGCGTCCAGCAATGAGCTGTGGCCACTCTGCGCCTCAGCGGGGCGGCCTGTTCATGGCTGTCAGCTGTTCACTTTTTCACGAATATGCTTTTGTCCTGAGCCGTGAGTGAAGCGTTTCAGAACGAACCCGTAAGAGGAGGAGGAGGAGTAGGAGGAGGAGGAGGCGGCAGTATCCCGGCACAAACCTGGAACCATCGCCCGTGCATCTCGATACACGTTAAACAGGAGCGTCCTGATATGTTTCCCGCCGCCGTCCCTCCACCTCGAGGTCGCCGGAGATTCTCGGAGAAACGAGCAAATAGATGTTGACGCTGCGCGCCAGACGGAGGCGGCGCCGAAGCAAAACAAAGCAGCGGGAACAATCAAAGGTGGAATGGAACTCATTTTCAGTCTCGGAGCTTCATGGTCACACCTAACCCGCGAGGAGTGTCTGCAAAATGAGAAAAAGTCGGGGGAAGGAGGACGGATGCTCGGCAGTTCGAGCACTGAATTCATATGAAAGGATGAAAGACAGAGTTCATCATCAATTACAGGACAAAGCACCTTAAAACCTCCCGCTGATATAACATTGTTCATAAAAACAGCAATGAATAGCTCAAAAACACTCGCTCAAAAAGTCATAAAATGTTGCCATATACAGATTTTTATCTTTTTTCTTTTGACAGATTTTTGTATATTTCTTTAAAATAGCAATCGCTCATTCTCGAATGTAACTTGCGCAAGGCAGATCATGGACTGACCTTGGCTGCGTTTACCCAGATTTGATCAGTTTTGAGGAGTACAGAAGGTTCCGGAAGGTGGGTTCCGCCAAGGTGGAGTGCTGAGACGCAGGTGCTTCCCCAGACACATTCTTAACTGCGTTCTATGGAGAACCTCAAGCTCAGACCAAAGAAGCTTCTTAAGAAGCTCCGAGCCGAAGCTGGAGCTTAAACCTCTTTATCACCCTGTCTGATATTAGCATTTGGAGGAGAACTGATGCACAAACGCAAACACAAACTCGTATAGACCATGCAGACCATATGGGCCATTTGTGTCATTGTTATACGAAGCTATGCTGATTTCATGGAATAGCTCTGAGCAACGTTTCGTGCAGAAATGGTATTTTTATAGTAGTTTAAAGTTTTAAGTGTGAAGTTTCTTGGCTCACCTCTGACAGGCTGTTAATGCTCCCCAGATAAAGCTGGGTTGCAGACACACTGGCAGACAGGCGCGGCGGAGGGAGCTCCGTCCTTCGCCCCACTTTCACTTACGCTGTCCTCCCTTGATTCCAAAGAGGAAAACGTCGCAAAAGCGCGGGGGGGGGTTCTAACGAGCGCGCATTCGTTTACACCCACGCACGTTCCCTGCGCATTTTGACACGTCCATTGTTATTGGACTCTGTGTGACCCCCGCCGCCGCAGCGCAGCCCGGGCTGTTTAGCATCCCATTACATCGGTGCATATATTTCCATTCAATAACCTTAATGATTAAAACAAATAGAGCTTTATTCCCCGGCACCAGGCGGACTGTTGCGGTACGCTCTCTCTCTCTCCCTCTCCCTCTCCCTCTCCCTCTCTCCCTCCCTCACTCTCCCCATCTGCATCTGTTGGCAAATGATAATATGGGGCCATGAAAGTGTGCCATCGTCTATTTATAGGCTGGCTGCCTAATAACTTGTGTCTGACATTTCTCACAGGGGTGTTGTGATTTCGCCGCTCACACGGCACGAGCTCTCTGTGAGCTCCACTACCTGCACAAAGCGGAGGGATGAGGCCGTCACGTCGAGACGGAGAGGTGGCGGCTTTCGCATGATTCATGATTTTTTCCGGGGCGAAAATGACATTTTCCCGGCAAATGTGGCATTAGATAGATAACAGAATACGCGCCGGCACTGTGATCCGTCCGCGTAACGAATGACGTCTGCACGCAGGAAGCGACTGTGTCGTATGTGCTGTGAGCGCCGCTAACGGGCCGTGTTTGAGACCGAATTAAAAAGGCATTGGAAAACAGAGCGGGAAACAGGGACAGGAACGCACCTCCCAGCTGCTACGTTTGGAAAAACGTGCAGCAGCCAACCATTTGAGCTCCTGACCGAGGGAAGTAGGGAACAGGCCTCACAACTTCTCTGTGGCCTCTACAACTTCTCTGTGAAGTTGTAGAGGCCACACCATCTCTTCCAGCACTCTGAACAAGGGAAGACGCTCTTCACCTGAGCTACTTCCACCAACTCCTCTGGGGCACCATTCCCATGCACAGCAGAAGAAGAGAATCTCTTTTTCCTAGGAAACAGAAGTCATCCTAACCAGCTGCTCGGACCGCTTAGCTCTGGTCCTCTCAATGCAGAGGGGCAGCGACTCTACAGTGAGTCTCACCCCGATATTCCCTAGAATACCTTGTGGCTGCAACAACCTTTTGTAGAACAGTTCTGTTTCGGGGCGGGGGGGGGGGTGTTGCTGCTACTGCTTCGGACCTGATCTCTGAGCTCCGCGCAACTTTTTTCACCCCGGGGAAACTTTCGGCGAGAGTTTTAACCGGGACATCTGATCAAGCTAACCTAGAGCTTGATCAGATGTTGTTCTAGAGATGCTTGCGATCTTACCCTTCTGCTCATTACCCACAACACTCAGAACATAGACAGAATGGGACATTGAGAGCTTCACCTTGTCGCTCATTTATCCCTTTACCGCCATGAACTGGTAGAACAATGCCGTAGGATCTGTCTACGCATCTCCTATTCCATCTTTTCCTCCTTTGTGAATAAGAACCCGAGGTACTTGAACTCCCCCACTTGACTCCTCTCCCTTTTCTCGGCCGTGAACCGTGGTGTCAGATTCGGAGGAGCCGATTCTCATCCCGGTCACTGGACACTCAGCTGCAAGCCACACCGGCACAAGTTGAAGGTCACCGTTCAACGGGACCATGCGGTTCATTCATCTGCAAAAAGCACAGATGCAATGTGAAGCCCAGCGAACCCGACATCTTCCAGCCACTTGACTGCGCCTCGAGATTCTGTCCATGGACACCATGACCGGAAACGGTGCACGGCGACTGGAAACGGGTCTCTGACTCACTGCTCTCAATGCAAAGCAGACTCGGACTGTTGGGAATGCATGAGCTCTGAAGGCACCCCCCCCCCCCAAAGGATGCCTGGGGGGACACGGTCCTGAGCCTTCTCCAGATCCACAAAGCACATGTGGGCTGGTTGGGCCTCTGTGAGGTTCACGGAGGGAGGCATGTGAAAGAGCACGGGAGCAAGACTGGCAAAGGTCACTCTTTTCTTCATTCTCATTCTCAATTTGTGTTGGAAACCTATAGAAGAGCATCCATGTCCTGTTTTTTTTTAATTGAATTCCATTCGGCTTTTGCTACATAGGTAAACATGATTCACAGAGGGAGATTTTAACTTTATGAATGTTGCACAAAACTTAGCTACTGTTTCACAAACTAGCTTAAGGATGTGAACAAGAGCGCGATCACGTATGAACTTATTAAATTGAACAGTAAATAAGCGTTTCAAATGTTCAACTTTTTCTCATTTGTAAGTTTTAACATAAACTAATGTTGATTTTTGATTGTTTGACCAGTCTGGTGAAAACATTAATCATAACCCGTTTCCTGGCAACTTCATGCAAATCATTTAACACTGATCGTTTTTCTTTTTAATACTTGGTAACTATAAAAGTTTCAGATGTCGCATGCACATGTTACGCATAACTACATAGTTAGAGATTATGGACGCACAAACGGAAAGGACACAATGTGCAGAATTATGAGCTTTTATTGCATTTTAAATTCTGCATGGAGTGCTTCCAGCCTCACAAAATGATGTAACGGCGTGTAACCACTGGCACGCAGCGGATCCTCTGGTCTTTGGCCAGCTTAGTAGTGAATAGATCACTCATTGGCATATGGACACGTGTAAGCATTATCGCTGGACTAATTGGCCGAGAAATCGCTGGCCGGCTCTCAGACGACAGCCTGATATGAAGGTCGTTGAGGTTTTTGCGCAGATGAAAGGGAAAAAGAGGGGGAAGAAAAACAGCAGAGAACTCATTTCGTACAGTGGGAACAAGAAAAAGGAAAAAGGAAAAAGGAGTCTTGCCATTACACAATAGCAGGAATTCCTTGTAAGGAACTGTCTTTGCACCGCCTAACCCTCTTCATTCATTTGTGTCGGGAGTCGTCATCAAGTAGGGAAACAACGCGGAAAAGTGACAGAACGACCCGATTCCTCCCCGTTTTTCAGAACGCATAACTGATTATGACAGGGTGTAATATTATCGTAGCTCCAGTCATTTGCATCTCGCTGTGGCGAAATGAACTCATTTCATGGTCCGCTGGGTGGTTTCGGGGGGGGTGGCGGGACTCACAATAAGTGAGAATTGCCACTTGCCCAGTGTTTGGACAGTCTGGGGCGGCAAGTGGTGAGATGAGAGAGTTCGGGGTGAGGGGGTTGGGGGGAGGGGGTTGTCAAGCCCTGGTAATGCCCGGCCACAGCGTAGACAAGCTGAGATATTTGCATTTTGTTTTCTTTGAAAAGTAGCGGAAAAATAGACGGGTCACTTTTCGTCACTTTCCCACCCCCTCCCCCGGAGGGAGGTGAGGTTCGGAGAGGCCGTTCCGTCGCTGGTGTCGAGTCTCGGGCTGCTCGGGCCGCCGCTTTTAGCAACCATCATCAATAAATTATCGCCCGGGCAATTTTGAGAGATTAGAATAATCACTGCTGACAAACGGGCCCGTTGTCGCAAAAGGCTGGCAGCCTCTGCCAGGTTGTGCAGAGCCTCTGTGACTTCATCAGACATATGGCGGATTGCAACACAAACTGCCATTGTCGGAAATGACACTATTAAGTTTTGAGCGATTTAAGCTTTGAGGCCGTAGCCGGGCCCTTACGCCATCAGTTTCTTTGCATGAGCAGGGCTGCAACACAACATTCAGCGTCCAGAATGCCAAGCAAATGGTGAATTTTCTTCATCTGTGTTACTCACCTTGTTCTCCTGTTCATCTGTATTTGGCTTTTGTCCGTACATACTCTCTCAGGGTCCTCCCACAGAGAACTCAAACCAGATAATCTCCTCGAATATATAGAGGAAGAGGATATACAGAGGAAGCTGATACCATATATTTTTTTAAATTCTATGTCTTGAAGCTTCAGAAGTATTTTCCAAGTGTTGAAATCCTCAGAACAATGATGAAAGAAGCTGGCAATTATTTTATTAGAGAGATTATTAGTCGATGAATAGAGTCACTGCGACTATTTTACAAGGTCCACCATTTTGGAATCCTTTTGTGTGCTTGTTACTTTGCTAAACACCAAGTACAACAAAGGCCGACGGAAACAGTATTCAAAACTTGAGGTTAAGCATTGATTTATCGATTATCAAGTGGGATAATAAAAATCACCCTACTCGCTACAAATAGTGAGAATGCACATGATCTTTTCGCATCATGACACGCAGAAATGTAAAGCCAACGTGAAGTCCATTTCAAGTAGCAGATCAATGGGTTTCAGGCCAATTATGAGTCCAGCCAGTCTTTGACGCATTAGGGAGGATTAGCTCTGTACTACACTCTGCACTCGCTTCTGCTCTCGCTTTCCCGATTGGAAACGTACACACGCAGCGATTACCTGTGGGCAGACAGCTATAATTCAACGCTGTTCCACATGTCTAAATCATCATTCTACAGCGGTTTATAACCGCTTTTATGCAGCTGCTCGAGGATACGCCGTCTCCATAGGCAGTAATGGGCATTTTTCTCCTTTTATCGCCATATGAAAGCCCATCAAGCTATTTTCTTCCCTTTGTGGAATCTGCAGGCTTCCGGCTCAGGTCCTGAGAAGGACTGCCGTGCCTCGGCAGCTGAGCGTTTTCGCAGCAGAGAACCGTCCCGAACTGCTTCACACCAAAATGCAAAACTGTCCCCATTTTTTTAGAAAAATCGAAATCAAAATAAGAATCACCGACCATCTGTTTTCAACTGTTCCGGGCTTTCACAGTTGGCAGTTATTTCCAATATGTAATTTATCTCAGAAAAAAAAAAGAGGAAAAAAAATGAAGCTACACGAAGATCTGAAACACACGTTGAAAATAATTGGTCATTACATTGAGAAAATCGGTGGTATTTTTGTGAGTATTCATGAAAAACCTAATGTAGGGTGACACTATATGCACTCCACAGATGCTCAGACTCCTTGGCCAACTCTCATATTTGGTCATTTCCCCACCAGTTTGTCTCGTAAACGACACAATTTGGAGTTGTCCTGTCTACCTTGAAAACTTAAACGGATGATTTTGCTCCGACCCGGCCCAGTCCGTCTCACAGATGAATACACATGAAGACAGCAACTCAAGGACAACTGCAAATTCTTCTTTTACTTCTCATAGCGCAAAGGCCCCCTGCACTTTGTTTCAAGCTGTAGCGTATGCTAGCCTCTGAGGCATGTCTGCGTCAGTCCACCTAATCGCTCACGGAACTGCCCTTGTCACAATCCTCTCGTCTGCCGGTTTCAGCCCCCGCTAAAACGGAGCCTCGTCTCCATTCGTCGCCATGAGGTCAAGAGGGAAGGCTACGGAGGGTCCCCATAGGCGACAAGGTACAGTGGGTGCCGCGGATCGGCGGAAATGGAACAGACAGGGCACTGCGTGCAACAGTCGCTTCCAATCAACCAGTCCAAACTGCCAGTCGAGTCTAAAATGGGTCAGAAGTTTATTTTTGGAAAAGCAGGAAAAAAAAAAAAAAGTATGTTTCCATAACTCCCAAGGCAACATGGATCTAATTTATTCCTAGAATCTTCAAGCCCAAGGCCAAACTGAGAAGCTTAATGTCTAATAAGTATCTCATTTAGGCCCGAGGCTGAAAAGGTTTAAGAGGGGCCTTATCGCAGTGATGCGCAGTGGCCCAAAATCCCCATTGGGTTCTGAATATCAAAGCCCGCTACAAGGGAAGATATAGACGTCAGTGAACTTGAAGAACCACATTCATCCTCCATCATTCTCAGTACTTTCTACCCTGCACTTTTTCTAACTTTGCTTTTTTTTTTTTTTTTTTACTTTTTTTTTTTCCCCCTCTTGCGGGTTTCACCTCCCACACACATGGATTTCTCCGACGCCTTTCATCATTCATTTCAGACACAGCAGACAAACAGACAGACACGCTGGGTCAACAGTGCTGCCGGCAGCGAGGGGCCAATAACCTCGACGCTAATTTTAACAACTTTATCATTGTGGATGTTCTGCGGGGGTCCGTTATTTGTCCCTATTCATGTTTTTTTTCATTTCGTACGGACGGAATCAAATCTCATATCCATCAGTTCCATCTGAGTAAACTACAAAGCCGAGCATCTGCACGAATAATAATGATAACGATCCTTGCGCGATTGTCTAAAATGAGTCGGTCCCTACATCTTATTTGTCTTTCCTGCTGCCGGTTTAATCCTGGTTAAGGGCTTTTTTTCATGAGTGGAGTTTGCATGTGTTCCCCCGTGTCACAGTGGGTTCCGAGGGTTCAGAGCTGCAGGAACAGGATGATGATGATGCGGGTGATGATGCGGGCATCATAGATGTGCACATTAGAATGGTTTGGGAAAACTTTTGCACTTCTGTGTCATAAATGAAAAGCTATCAGTTGCCACTAGGTGTGCGTGCGGGAGTGAACATGCGTGCGCCCAAGCTGGCAGCCTGTCCAGGGCATATCTCCTGCCTTCATCTTAGATAATGGAAAATACTTCTTCTGCCAAAAAAAGCATATGTATGCATATATATGGCCAACATACAAATGTCGCTGACAGATTTCAGTCACAGTTAAAAGCCACACACACACGCACACACAACGCCGTTGCATCTATTCCTTTCTCCACAGCTGAGGGATTTTTATGCACAAGTCGATGACGTAACGTCGACATTGAGGCGGAGACTTTCTAATGTCTGATTTATTGATTAATAACGGAGCGCTTGACTTTACTGGCCCAGCCAGCTCCAGCATGGGAGGCAAATAACGCAGTGTTTTTGTGCAAACCCGATAAACAAGACGCGGCAGCTGCCGTCTTTAGCACCACTTGTCTGCACAGAAGCGCATTTGTAGCGTCTAATTTCTCCTCCGCATCCCGCCCCGCGCCCCTCTCGCCTGCTCAATATTTTTGGAAGATATTGGCAGCGCAATCAAAGTGCACTCGGCGTCGCTGAAAAGAGCGGCTTATCAAGTGCAAAGGAGTAGCAGATGAAATTGTTATTGAACATCGTCTGAGAGCAACACTGGAGCACGGGTCCGCAGTGAGAAGCGATGTGGTAGATGGCAGATGCACTCCACGCTGATAAAATCTCCCCATCATGTTGTTAGAGAGGCTTCAGTTGTCTCCATGGCTGCGGTCCTACAAAATGAAACCAGACCTAGGCATTCTGCACCGAATGCAATGGATAAATCCCCGAACGCCCCGAGGCAAGACTGAACAATCCGTGTTGCTTCATTTGCATCGATGGGCCTGATAGTTCTGGAGATATAAGCACCATTTTTCAACCAAAGTGCTGCCCCTTGTGGCCAAAAGCACGACCCGAAAAGCGCGAAAATCGCACCAGTTCTTCCCCTATGAGCGATGAATCTGTCTGCCAAATATCAAAATTCAAATCCAAATGATGCTCGAGTTGTGAGCACAAATGCCGTTTTTCAACTACAGTGCTACAGTCGGGCCAGAGCAATAATATCCCCAACACTTCGCATTCCGGGATATAATGAAAAGAGAGAGATGGCAAAAATTGACATTAAACATCCCGCTGAATAAATGATGGGCATCTATAACAGGTAATGGGAGAAGAAAATGGATGGCTCATTGAAAAAACATGCAATGCAATTTTGATTCACTCCTGAGGAAAAAAAAAGAAAAACTAGCCTAACACAATTTACATAGATAACACATGCATGCAACAGGAGCACCGACTGTACCCTTGTTGCATGAAAGACATGGTAGATAGTGTGTAGCGACAGAGAAACCAATTCCTGGTTGGACCGTTGCCTGTTCTGTTCCCCCCTTGTGCGTGTGGGTATCCTCCGGGGACTCTGGTTATCCCCACACGCATGTTTGGGTCGACTTCAGGTCGACTGGAAACTGCCCAGACGAGTGAGCGCACGAGTGAGCGGTGCATGGCATGCGTGCCCCCGTGACGGGCCAGTGACCTGCTCGGGATGCGCAAGGAGATGTGGACCGCCACCGGGTACAAAGCGGTTAAGATAACGTATGGATGGATGGATGGATGGATGGACACAGTATGTGACAGAGGATGAGAGGAAAATGTTTACTTACGGAGATGCAGAAAAAGTCTGAATGTGTCTCAGACTGAGATGAATTGAATCAGAATTGAATCAGATGAATTGCATTGCGTAGCAGTCACGTATCAGAGGGACTGCGTAACCTTAACCAGAATCGCAGGAGTCTGAACATTTTAGGAGAAAAACGTCTCTTGTGTGACATGTGCACATGGACATGGACATGAGAAAGCCAAGGACAGGAGGAGCTGTATTCGAATCTCAGGAGGTCAGGTCATATTGCATCACCACGCTTTGAGGCCAACTCTAAACATCACATGTTATCAAAGAAGTTCAGGGTCCATGGTACTCCGGTCAACCCCCCCCGACGCGGCCACAGGCGTTGGCATGTGTAGCACGAGAGGTGCGGGGAGTACACCGCGTGGGCTGGAAACGTAAATATGAAATCTTTTTTTTTTCTTTTTTTCTATATAAACTCATTCAAAGAACGGGGCAACATTCGTTCTTGAGAGAAACATTACAATCATGATCCCCTCATTAAACCCCCATTAAAAAATTGCCTGAGCGCCGCAGTCGGGGCTTTGATCTACTGAACATCTGAGGCCCCCCCCACCCCCTCCCCCGCCAACCCCAGCCCCCCCTCCCACCCCCACCCGGAAAAAAAGAAAATGGTGGCTGTAGTCTGGAGATGAGGATGAAAAATGTTGACAGCAGCCCCGTCTCATAATTCAGGCCGAGCAGGTGTGCAGCCATTATGAATTCCTCATTATGACAAATAGAAGTGCACTTGAAATAGGAGCACCAGTGCACAATTAGACATTGCGGCGAAAAGGGACTCTCGGATGGGTTTATGTAACCAAAATGAATCTAGTTTGTGCGTTTGTTTGTATGTACGCTTGCGTGTGTGTGTGTGTGTGTGTGTGTGCCACAGTGTGTGTGTACAGACAAGCAGATCGTCTTGACGTCCTCGCTGCTGGTTCTTCTAAAAGGTTTTAATGTGTGTCCAGAGTGCCGTTTCTCACCCTGCCTTCCCTTTTGATCCTCCCCCCCCCCCCTCCCCCTTCTGCTTCACCTCCCCTCACCACGTCACCTCCCCTACCCTCCTGACTCTCTCCTCTCTCTTTAAATCTCTCCTGTTTTGTTTCCTGCCTGACCCCTCTTACTCCTTTTCACCTCTCATGCGATGAGATAACTCTGTAGATTTGAGTACTAAAACCAGGACTATGGACAAGTATTTATCTATGATTCTATGATTCTATACGGCAGCCAAAAATGAGACAGAATATCGTTTTCACAATATCCCAATCCCAACAGCAAAGTAAGTAAGTATAGTGAAAAGCAATGATAAGTAATAGTAAAATAAGTGTTACAGCCCAGGGCTGTAAGATTGCACAGGCTTTTTCAATGCTGTGCTGGTCTATGCCTCTCCTTGGCTCCTCCAGCTCGCGGCTCCACCCCCTGCGTGCGGCTGGTTTCGTTTTTGCCCAGACACAGCCGGAAGGGTCTCGGTGGAAATGCCACTCGGAGACGGGCAGGATCACGTTTGAGGAACGCCAGTTGGTAGGCCGAGTCCGAGACACGGGCCTGTGGGCCGACTTCTAGGCTAATGGGCCAATTCGTGGAGATGCCACTCATTGCCCTCCCAGTTAAGTGTTTGTGTGGAGCTTGGACTCACTGTTCAAACTGTCTGCAATCTTGACGGGGTTTGGTTCTTGTTTAGTTGGGAATTCAAATACAATTCATTTTAACGCCAACTCCTGTCCAGTCCTTCTTCCATCTGGTTCCTGGTTGGGTTTGACTTTGTTCGCTCAACTTTCGTGTCCTAGCCAACTAAGGGGTGTAACAGTAAGCAAGTAAGTAGGTAAGTAAAACAATAAAACTGATTTGTTCTCCATCCTGTCTCCATGTCTTATCAGTCCTATCACTCCCTTCTTTTTCTATGTTCTTAATCTCCTTTCACCTCAGCCCTTTCACTTTTTTTTGTCTCGTGCTATTGACGTCTCCGTCTTTCCCAGTCGTCTCCTGTCTTCCATTTTCAGCTCGCCTTTGACCTTTTTTATTTCAGATTTTCTTTTCTCCCCTTTGTCCCTCCCTTTCCCATCACCCATTTCCCACCCTCTCCTCCTCTCATCTCCTGCATTCCTCCTCCCTTCCAGCTCGTCCCCCTGCTTTTTCGTCCCCGCGTTTCCCTCTCTCCCCTTCTCCTGTCTGCCACCTCGCCGCTGCTCACCATAATGGAGTAAGTGGCCCATATAAACCTGTCTGCGGCTCCCTGGGGTGCCGCTGGTGCATTAGGCTTTGGGTGATGGTTTCTGCCTTTTCTCTCTTTTTATTTTTGCAGCTTTGCTCCTAATCTTTATTCCAGCAGACAACTTCGTCCGCTCCCCGCGGATGTTCACTTTAAAGTATTTGGGAGGCAGAGTCCAGAAAAACAGGCATTTTAGCCTCTCCGAGACAGCCAGTATCTGTTCGCCGTCTCACACAGGGGATGGAAATGTTTTCACCGTTTCTTTTTCATTCTGTATTTTGTCTTCAATGTTTTGGGGGTGGTCTGATCCAACTCTCTACACTGTAACTTTCAAAATACCTCATCAGCAATTCTGCTCTGCGACTCCATTCTTTCCCTCGTGAACTGGGGAACACTGGCCCCATAGCATCTTATGAAAATGTTTGTCGAGCTGTGTCAGATGGAGCTTTTTGCTTTCAGGCAAAGACGAGCTTTGTGAGGGTGTACCAGCTGATGCGAAGCAGTTACGTTTCAGATCTCATTTAAGATCAATCTACTATTAACCTGAACTACATGCTTTGGCTCATGGACCAGCAGAAGATTTCCAAAAATATGCTCTATACCTAGTCATACATATGCTGGTATCGACATGTGCTGGTCTCAGGACCGTCACCATTCAGAGCCACACACACCATTCACTCTCACACTCACATTTGGTGAGAATTCAGTCTGCAGTTGACCTTAATGTATGTTTTTGGACTGTGAGAGGAAACTGAAGTGCCTCCTGGAATCCCTCGCAGATGTGGGGTTCACCTGTTTCCTATGTGGCTAAATTTCATGTCCATGTTCTTCGACCAATTAAAGAACCATATTTAAACGCTGTACGCTTTTGTAGAGTCTTTTCAGGGTCCTCTGTGGGTTACTGTGATCCCTGTCACGATATCAATAATTGAACCTCTTAATTATTTTACAGCCAAAAGGAAGTGTTCCCAGATAAAATGAATTGGCAACACCAAGGGTCCTTCAGAGTTTGCATGTTTACCACAAGACCAGCAGGTACGGGTGATCGAAGGCAATCCTTCAGATGTGATTTAAGTGGCAGCTGAATGACAAGCCTTGGTCAGAACTAACACCTAGGTTCTCTACAGTGGTGCTAGAGGCTGAAGTGGTATGAGGTCAGACACTGAAACCCTTAAGTGCTTTGGTCCTACGAGCAACAACTCACTTACTTCAACCTTCCTATGGCACAGTCATATTTAGTAATCCATTATCCTGTGCTATGGCAGTGTAGCTGCTAATTTTAACAAATTTATCAAGAATAGCTCCTCTTCTGTCTGTTTTGAATAACTGAGGGACAGTCAATCTCTGTGGCGTTCTGTATTGGTGAATGGAAAAGGGGAGCACAGAGAAGTCTCTTAAAATACACCTCTGCCTCCGGGTCTCAGCTCCGAGGCACGGGTTTGGGGGACGAATACACTCAGCCGGGTCACTACAAAGTTGAGCTGCTTCATCCAAAGTGGGACGGACGCAGCCTCTCCTAACGAGGCCAGGTGTACCCAAGAAAGTCTGCCGATTATCGACAAAGCCCACGCTATTTGCCAGATACCAACTCAATAACCAGAAGTGTGTTACCCTCATGACAGCAACTTTTGAGCTTTGCGGAAAGTAGCCTATTGCTAGAGACCGATTGGTCATGTACTCTAAGGAGGCAGGGTTGCCACCTGTGTCAGAAGAAAAAACAGGGGGGGGTGGGATGTGCCCGCCAATAGTTTGTTGGCACATGCAGAGGTCTCCCTGGACTGACAGCGGCGCATCCGCTCTACAAACAAATACACTGATTTTACACATCTGTAAAATCTGTGTATTTCTATACCATATAGAAAAACAGGGACATTCAGTTTCTCGGGAGGATTTCTTTTTCCCGGGACAATCTGTGAAAATCTGGGACAATCGGGGAAAACCGGGACAGGTGGCAAAACTATAAGGAGGTGCCAATTTAAAGGAACGCTTCCCCGAAACAACCAATTAGGAATAGGATCAAGGAGCCAAGCAGAAGAGGAAATGATTAAGAAGTCAGTTGAGGATGGCTGATAGCGTCAGGAACAGGAGTTAAGTGATGATGCGCGGCTAAATATGTTATGTTAATATCAATTGCAGACCTGGGCAGGGGACCAGAGTAAACCACAGTGTCCAACGTTCCCAGTGAATATTCCTGTGCATAAGCGTAGGTCATTAGTGCTAACGTGTATTGCAATCTTACAGCATTTACGTTCAGTCATAGCCAGCAACTTTAGGATGATTCAACTTTGCCCATTCCAGCACCTGGGAAATAATTCCTCCTCGGTGCGGGGAGTATTTGTTTGAAATGAGAAGCAGTAGATGGACCTCGGTGGACTTTTGCCAGACGCTATGCTTCCCCTTACTTACACCCAGCGTCCTGGTCTCCCTGCTGTTCGGGACAAGCCAGTGGGGAGCTAATCACAGCCACAGATTCCATAGTGCGGAGCCAAGCTTCCAGATGACTGGGCCTGGTCTCCAACCTAACCAATGAATTCCAGCCCAGGATCTCGCCTCCAGAGACGTCATTCAGAATGGGACTGGACATGGCAGCGGTCCGGGATCTCACAATGGTGTGGTCACTGAGCCCAAAGTCAGTTCCTCTCAGCTCCTGGGTCCTGTTCTTCGTGACCACTGGCATGACACCACACACGGGACACTGCAGCTTGTTTACCGGTCTTTATCATGCACTCTGGACTAGAACGCAGCTCTTTGGGTTCAGTCTCCCAGTACAGCCAGCACACTGGTTTTTGTCGTGAGCTGAAGCTCAGTTGTGCTGAGCCAAATCAACTCACCTGGCGCTGGCTGTACTTGGGGTGGCCTGACCATGCCTCCTGGAAGGCAGGAAGTGGGTGGCCAAGGCCACGTTCACATTGTTCAAACTTGAATTACATTCAAATTGCAGTCATTTTGTCAGTACTAATACGGGGGATTACTGATAATTTCATCAGTTTTAATCATATTGTAAAAGTTTAAAATGGAATCCACCTATAGAGTGTTTGTTTGCCAATGACAGACCCGTTCCCATAATTCACGAGGTCATCTCAGGAAATAAACAAGCATGTGTTCCTGGAAAAGCAGATGGGAAAGGAATTGCAATTAACTGTCGTGGTGATTCATAAACTTACAAACTGCACGTACGGTATTTAAAATAAATAATGTTCAGCAGTGATAAAAACAAAGATTCTCCTATCTCTGTCGGTGGATTTTTAGCTTAGAGTACCGAAATGTCAGCGCATTGTGCGAGTGTGATGACCTTAATAAAATAAGGAATGAGAACGAAAGAAAATGATGAAAAGAAATGGCGACAGTGGGTGCACACTGGAAGCGAATGAAGGATCCTTCCAGAGGAAGATCTGAACAAATAATTGAAGGAGATTGCTCGGGAACAAAGAGATGGAAAGAAAGTGAGGAAGAGGGTAGATAAATAGATTTTCTCACTGTGATTAATTAGGCGGGTGGCAATTTTCTGACGCGGCGCCTTGGAGTTTTGGGACAACCAGCAAACATGGGGCTCGTTCCCCTCCTCTCTCCTCTCTGATTCATCCTTCTTGCCTCTCCCATCTCTCCTCTCCTTCTCTCTCTCTCCCTCTCTCTCTCTGCTTCATTTACTCCCTGTGGTTCACCTGAGATTGATGATCCTCTCCTCTGATTGTGGTAATTACCCCTATCCCGTCGCTGCAATGCATTATGCACAACAGATTCACAAAGCATAGATGAGGGGCAAGGCGAGATTGCTATTCATTGGCCCCTTGAAGCATGCTGGGAGACGCTTTAGTTGGAGTCTTGTCAAGGACCAGAGATGATGGCTGATGTGCACTGGGAGTATTTAGCACTGCTTGCAGACAACTGATCTAGGCTTCGATAACATTTTATGGGGACTCTTGATCTCTTTTTATAAAGGCTAATGCAAAATGAGTCCGCTCCTCGTGTGTCAAGTTCACCCAGGCTCATGGCTAACAACTCCATTACACAGTAACAGCCCTGGAAAGGCAAGATACCGAAGTTCTTTTTTTTTCCAATCTTTTAATGTTCCATCTAATCAGACAATCAGCAAGTTTCTCTCATAACAAAAAGAACATGGAGCAGTCTCTGCTATTCCCTTTCCCCCAAAATCGAGTCATATATAGAGGCTTCTTCAGTTCGATTTTTAATGAGATTAATTTTTTTTCTCAATTTTGTGTAGAACCGCAAACTTTGCTTTCGCTTTGGGACATCAGTGGCTGAGGAAGAGGATCATCGATCCGAGTCTGCATGTCAAAGTATCCTTGGACGATGCTGAAATCCCAACTGTCCTTGATGCTGTGTCATCAGCATGTGAATGCTGAATGTCAGCATGCGAATGTGTGTATATGCAAATACACTTTGCATATACACACAGAACAATAAAAAAATACGCGAAAGTAACATTCTTTCTGAAGTTCTGCAAAAAAGTAAACTGCCGGCGCAATATGGGCGTTTGCTGTGAAATATACATGTGCCCTTTGGTGTTTGAAGCAATCAATAATATCAAATCATTAAAAGTCGGTGGTCTGATTCTTCATTTGAGTCACAATATTCCGAATTGCGGAGCGCACTGGCGTCCATTAAGAACGAAAACGTCTGGAGAAAAAGTCAGGGGATGAGAAACCTGGCCGCTAGTTCCGTAAATGAGCTGTTTTTTACATGCAAATGTAGTTTCAGGAGCGCAGAGCAGTGCTTATTATCTAATGTCTATCTAATGTAACCATCACAAACAGATCTATTTATATATATATATATATATATATATATATATATATATATATACATATGTAAAGCTGATTAATTAACATGTTTCGTCTTGTTTAATCTGCTCAAACAAAAACAGTGAACGCATAAAATCACGACAAATGGGTAAAAAAAAAAAAGAAGGGGAAAAAAAAAAAAAGTGGAGACCAGTTGCCAGGTAACCGTGCGCAGCTGCCTGTGGGGGCCTCTGATTGCAGGGCTGCATGCTCGGAGCTGCCTGCCTCTCCCGTCCACACGTCGAAGGAGTGGGCCACTCGTGCATTCGGATGAGGGGATGACAAAGCGCCGCGGCTCGAATGCAAACCAGGCGGGGCGCCCCTGTCAACACAAAGGGCTGCATCCCCCCCCTCCCCCCCCCTCCCCCACCCCCACCCGGTCCGTGTCCCTGTCTCTATCTGCCGTCAACCAGCCGTTTTCGGCTTCCAGAGGATCGTCATGATGGACACGAAAAGCCCCACCCCCCCCCTTTGGGTTTACGCAGATGCACGCAGGGCGTCGGCAGGGCGCTCGGAATGCTGATACCGCGGCAAAAGTGAGACGACAGTGATCTCTGTAGTGTCTCTATCCCGCCGCGGCCCTGCTTTGCGGCCCAGCGCGTCCGTTCCCGGCGAGGGCCGGAGATCGTCCCTCGTCGCCTTCCGCTCCCGGTCCGTTTCTCGCACGCTCTCACCCCGTCCGCAATGCGACGGATCGCGGCGGGCGGACAAGAGAAGAGGTAGAGACGGGAGAGGAACGACATCTGTCGGAGCGACGTTCACCCTGACGCACACTTTAACGTGTACACTTTAGACAGATGGATTGTCGTGCAGATGCCTTTCTGAATATCCCGGTATCTTGGACCCATACTGCTGTGTATGAGCGCCACATGCCTTTAAAGTGTATCGAAAGTAAATGGATGCAAATGACTGATGTGTTGTGCCGTTGGTTGAGATCTTTTGTGCACTTCACATTGATTTCAATTGAAATCAATTTCTCAGCACTTTACTTAAGAAAATAGCTTCGTTTGGCAAAAATTGCAAAGGGGCAAAAGGTCATTCCCTTCGTGTGCAGGTTCTGTGTCGGGCTCTCCTGTCCTTTGTCCATAAGTACATGACAGTTACGTGGTATCTTCATGCTAAACATAAAAGACGAGCCCGGAGGAGTTTCTGGTGGGAGCCTCCGCCCTTTCAACGTCTCTTCCCCACGATCACACTCCCATTCTGCTGCATTGCAGTTTACAAAGATCATTATCAGCACATTTAAATCAATTAATGCATGCGCTCATCTCCGGAGCGAGAGCTGGAGGTTTGCTAATTATCGTCGCTTCCACTCTTTCAAGTCAGGGCGTTTAGAGGGAGATGGAAATGCCAGAAAAGAAGGGTAGAGGATCTCCGGGTAAAACTGTTTGCTCGGGAAGGTGTGGAGTCAGGAAGTGGTTCAGCTGCCAGACAATTAATGGACGCGAGGAGCTGGCCACGAGACAATATAGGTTCACACTAATCCCACGGAGTGAATCGGAGGCTTCACAGTGGACTTCATTATCGCAGTGGCTCGGACTCCAACAAACGTTTCCGGACTGAATTGAACTCTCGATTAGTGGGGATTGATTGATTAGCCGTACGGTCAATAAAATTTTGGGGGAAATCGAACACGATCCGATATCGCATCCTCTCAAATGCTGTCCGTGGAGACAGAGCTTTGAGGCGATGTCTCGGATGAAGACATCGGCTGTACGTGAAGCAAGCAGGGATGCGCACCTGCTTGCCCCCCCCCCCCCACCTTCTACACAGCTCCAGTCTCATTACGCAGGCCCACACACATGCACCGAGCTGTCAGCGGTTGCACACGGGGAGGGGGATAAAAAAAAACAGAAAAAAGATGATCAATCTGTGCATCTTATCCGGCTTTCATACAATGCCATTATATCCGTAATTAAAAAGAAGATTAATGGCGCATGGCGTGACCTACACGGGAGCAGTAGGTCCCCGGATAAACACCGGTTTCGCTCACAGCTACACTCTGTTTACTGTATGTTGACGCACGTGACTCGTAATTAATGGGGAACGCTTCACTTGCGTGCGACCTGGCGCTGGCATGACGTGTTTTGTTTGTGACAGGTGAAATAATGTGCCGGGAGTCCGATAAGATCTCACACACCGCCCCCCCGCCCGATTTTGATTCGTGTAGGGAATCGTCGAATATGCATAAGATGGAAAATACTAGCAGGATATGCCATGGCTTTTATCACTTTCATGCCTGAACAAATAGCACCCCCCCCCCTCCAACACTAACAAGAAAGGCGGAGGCAGAGTTGGCCAGCTCCCCTCATTTGTTCATATGAAAACGTCTCCAGCATTACATCTCCAGGACGCTGGGAAAGTTCATCGTTACAAGTTGAATGGTTTGTCATTTTTAATCAGTTGATTATTTAGCAGTGTAAAGAAGTGATTTGATAGGAAAATGAGTTGTCGCCATTGAAATGCGGGTACAGCCGCCTACACAAATAAACAGGGCTTAAGGTGCAAAGGAACATACAATACATTTATACCTTATTAACGTTATTAACCCCTCCTTCCGCCTCTCACCCTGAGTCCACTCCCCTTTTTTTTCCTTGGGAGTTGCTCCTCAGCCTTTGCGAGGGTCTGAGGACCGGGTTTTTTTTACGATGCACATAGTGTTGCTTTCTCTGTGAAGCGCCTCGAGACAACGGCACTTAAAACGAATAAAGTTTAGCTGAGTCGAACAACAAAGAACGTATTACATCCACTTGAATGAGTGTGACTGCATGTCCCCCCCCCCCCCGTCCCAAACTTCAGTAGATCCAATAGGCTCCATTTAAGCGAACCTCGTCCCCTGCCTATGAAGAGGATGCTCTTGTGATGTGATACCTCTGGACAGGTGGAGTCCACACTTGTTAGCGCTGCTCTGCAGACTCTGGTGCTTCTCTCGCCGGCTTGAAATACAGTCCTAGCCTTGCGCGCAGCCGTCTGCGCATTCATCGCGGCGTAAATCTGTCATAAAGTGCTGAGTCGCTGGCTTGCCGGAAGAGAGAGACCTCAGAGGTAATATCCAGGCTCATAAATAATCTTTCTGTTGCTGGTTTGGAGATACGTCCCCGATGCAAGGAAAGAGAGATGTGATGTGTGATTGAAAGACTCCTGCTGATATTC
Organism: Karalla daura; assembly: GCA_029224185.1. Taxonomy (NCBI): domain Eukaryota; kingdom Metazoa; phylum Chordata; class Actinopteri; order Chaetodontiformes; family Leiognathidae; genus Karalla; species Karalla daura. The sequence goes on along the minus strand of CM055211.1, from coordinate 647,574 downwards.
TGGTATAGGGGAGCTTGGGTATATGCAATATTTAGCATCTCAAATTTTTTTAGGGGAAAAAATTCAAGCATGTGCCAGAACTCTTTATTTCTGTAGCATCTATTGAGGTCATGCGTGTTCACATTTAGCTACTAAAGCTGCTGTTGCAAACCTGAACTTACAGCAGCCAGGCTTTAAAGAATGAAGTTGGGCTGAGGATGAGAGGTGAAATCCTAATCAGATTTTTGTATTTGACTTGAAATTTGAATCATACAGGGCTTAGAATTTCATTCTGAATTTTACTGAAAAGAATTGGAATTAAAATTCCATGTAAGTTGTGGAAGATTATATCGACCCTTAAGATGTTTCACTTTATATTTAAGTATGATTTGTGGAAATCCCTAACTATGAATGCTAGAAGCACAATCTATAGAATAGGTAACTTGCCTCCATGATTCATGTCAAAGAGAACGGATGGTAGGAGGAGGAAAGGATGAATAAGATAACGGTTATGGAAGATGATCATGCCAAATGTGTTTTCATTTCTCCAAGAGGACAGATACAGCTGCATCAGAGATACAGAGGTAAAGAAGTATAGATCTAATTTGTAGTAGAGAAATACGGTCAGACGTTGACAACCCTATTAGAAAATATATGAATAGCAGATCCATATATTTATATTTATAGTTCATATAAGATTTCAGATCATTATGATTTAACTTGAACATCTGTTGGCCCATTTTTACTTCGACAAGGACAGCATAGTAAGAGCTTACCTCGAGTGCGTGGATGTCTGTGAAGGCGTTGGATGTACTTTTGGTGGAGCCTTGTTTTCAAACTGCAAAAAAAAAAAACAGGAAAAATTCTGTCAGCACACGAGGCCGCTTCCCCAAGCTAACCTCATCATCCACGAAGAGACAATATGTGATGGAACGATCAATTCAAGTAAAAATGTGTCTGACGATTAACTGACTAACTGACTGAATAACAGTTGAAACTCCCAAATCTACAAGGTTTAGAGCAACTATAATTGGGCCTCCTCGCCCAGAGCAAGAGAGGGAGAGGGATGCAGCCGCACACCTAGACTTTATGTCGCCTTTGAGCACCTTGCAGTTCTGCTGCAGGACCTCCAGGAGACACTTTATCCCAGCACTAAAGGTTTTACTGACTTGCCGTCGTTTGTTGATGCCCTTTTATTCCCGATAAGTAAAAGCGCAACTGCGACGCGCCTTTCGATCATAAACGTACAGCAACTTAAATGTCCGCCTCTCTTCGTCTCTCCCCCAGTCGCTCCACCAGACTGAGCCCACCCCACGGCTCCAGTATATCTGGACTTCCATACAAAAGTAGATACGATGGAGGAGTGGGAAGGAAGGGAGGAGGAAGAGAGACAATACAAGAGAAAGATTTATAAATACGAGCAAACAGTTGTGATGTAATTACCAATGGACCAAACTTTTTGAGCTGAAAAAGGCGATGCATATTCATCAGCTTGATTATGACTTAGAACAATGAAAGAAAAGCAGTTATGCATCGATGTTATCTCTCATCGTTATGTTTTATGTCAATCCATTCACCTTCATGTCAAGTCTTTCACATTTTGTCTTGTATCTTTTTATGTCACGTTAAAGTCACTCGTGCTCTTCGGGTTTTAGACTCACCTTTTCCCTCCATCTCCTGTCTTCCTTCCCTTGTATGATATTCCACAATATAGACATTTTTCCCTATCTTCGGATTGTCACCCCTGCCCCCGATAGGTCTACTCGTGTGCCCTTAACACATGTACAAGTTCATTTTTGTCCGTCCTGGTTCACAGTTCTGTCGAGCGCCGATTTTGCCAGGTTGTCGAGATGCAATACTTTCCTCTGTGTCATTTGTCCAGTTGTTCCTCCTGTCCATGCAAAGAGCACCCCCTCTGCAGGAAGGGGGCAATCAAGCGGAATAAAGTCGTTTTTGTTGTCGTCTTTAGCCTCAGAAGATATCCACAGAAAATGCGTATCAGCCAGAAACATGTTTGGGTCAATCGTCCTCAGTGTAATGGTGACGTGTGCTGGAGGCAGGCACCCAGCAGAACCCCCGTCACACTGTTACGGCAGCTAGCTGGTAAAGTCATGGATAAATGCATGCACAGCGAATGTGGGGATGCAACATTTTCTGAAGAGCCAGTTGCTCATTCACGTGAGACTACATTCACAGGGAAAGCATCACCCACTGTACTTAGTATACGCCAGAACAGTAAATTGTGGAAAGAAATCACAGTCTGGACTCACACCTGCACGTGATTCCACTTCTTATTGAGTTTCTCGAGTGCCCCTAAATCCTAAATGCTGCAACCGTGGCTTTCCTCCTCGCTTTGAACTCACGACGAGGCGCCTTTTTACGCGATGTGATTCAGCGGGGACCGCTGAGAGTTTTTAGAGGGAGTCAAAAAACACGGGGGGGGGGGGGTCCTAATCAAATTCACATTCACTGTTACTTGCTTTACACGCGTTAGTAAACACGTTTTCAATAGTCGACCTCATGAAACTAATGTCATACGGTATGCGCTTATCGAACAGCACGTGTCGGCCGTAATGACACGGAGCCAGATAGAAACCATGGCCGGACCTGATCTGGAGCTGGCTGAATGCTGCTGCGAAGGGCCATGGCAGATCGATAGAAGTCGCGTCATGGCAGATATACAGGCAGCACCGATGGGCTGATGGCAAGATGGCAACCGTGGGCGGCCTAATCACAATTCTTATCGCTGGCATCTGCCCCGACCGCTGCCTCATATCACCTGGGAGGGGAATTGCTCATTTCAGTCGCGGGGTGGGGGGAAAAAAATGGGGGGGAGGTGGGGGCAGATACTCCTCAAATTCACAATTCGTGCCAAATGCACAATAATCCCTTTGTATTAACTTGGGTCAGCGGTGTACGACAACCCGCGAGTCGTAACTACTCTATTCCCGGGCCTTCGCTCAACACGCGAGCAGAATCCCATAATAAATTCATTTCCATAATGAAAGACTTTATGGTTGTGCTGGGGGAAGGACAGCGGGCATTGTCCCCCCTTTTGTCTACCAGGACCAGGAACATCGGCTGCCCGTCGGCCCACTCTCAGGCTCCCTGTGTGTTAATGTGAAAGCAGTAAAATCCTGATTAACATTGGACAGTGAGGCGTGCTGAGAACACGGACAGATCCCGAGGGAGGTCATCTTATAAACACAAGCTTTTTTTCTGTCGAACCGGCATTTAAAAGTCGACCACATCCATCCATCTTCTTATCGCACCGGTGTTTTCCGGTTGACTCTGGCACGGTATTTCATTGCGGATGATTTCCGGCGCCGGGCACAATTTCTGAATGTCAGGAACGGCCAATTGATGTGGAGTGCGCAGAGTCCACCCAGTGCACATTGGGCAAAGGCAGGAAACAGACCCTGGACAGGTCACCAATCCATAAAATGGAACACGCACACACACGCACACACACACACACTCCATGCACTCTTTAGTCCAACCGTGACGCAAAGCAGCAACTTTCTCTTTGCCAATCTGTGGTCAAACTTGACTATATTTACCTTAAATTCGATGAAATACGGTACGTCTTAAATATCTGTCGATTGCCTGTGAGAATTGAGTTGTTAAAATACTTACAACGCGGGCGCACACGTAAAAGGAGCAGACAGAACTGGGAGACGGTTGTGGGTGCAACCGTCGGCTTTGCAGGCCCTCTGTCAAAGCTCAATTCAGCGCATTCACAACTCGCCCAGTGAAGGACCCTGCAAACCTCCAGTGTTACATTTTGTGCGATGAAGATGATGGCGTAAACATAAAAGAACATGTAATTCCAGTCTCAGCAGTGCAACGATGAGTTGCAGAATGCGAAAAGAGGAATTACAGTTCGACAGTATGTTACTCCGACAGTAAATGTAATTAGTCATCGGCGCAGATTTCCAGGTAGTTGACAATGCTTTGACGACAGCGGACATGGCAGGGCAGAGTGGCAAAACGCATTTGCGGTGAGAAACACAATGGGCAGAGATAATAAATGAAAATCAGCTCGGTCAGCGCCACCGAAAACAAAATGGTGACTTTCCATCGCACCCGTCGTTTATTCATGAGTGTTTGGATGGGCAATGTCCCCGGCTTAACCTAATTGTTTTGCACGCGTATCTCGGAGGATGAAAAGAGGAATAAATTGGAGGGAGCCCAGGCCTGCGGGGTCATCCGTGCAGAACGGCATCGGAAAGCTTGACAATCAGCAAATTTTGCATGATGATGAGGACCGAAAGGGCAAAGTATTTCCCACTCCTGACTCTTGATACTGGCTCTATCCACATGGCGGAAATGCGGTCATGTGTTTATTCTGAAAACCTGCTGGTTCAGGAGGGCACGGAGATGGCTCCCTCCCTGGAATACTAGAGGATCACTGGGAGCGAAAGAACCGCAACCAGAAAATGAACCAAAAGATAATTATTGGAAATCCAGAGCCATTCTCCTTATTCTCCCGTCCCCTTTCAAGCATCTACTGAGAAACAAAATTACCGCTTGGAAAAGCGGTATCTGAATATCTAAAAAATAAACAAAATAATTAAACAGATTAGTTTTAAGGTCAACAAAAAACAAAGATCCAATTTGACATTGTGTGAAGTTCTGGTCTGGTCTGGTTAGGTGTAGGCGCGGCAAAAAGAAAGTTAAGAGAGTGCCGGAGTTGATAAAAAAGTCACTAGGAGAACTCTCAGCTGGCGGCCATACTATCACATCATCACTCCGACCCCTTCGAGATCTGCAAAGCAATGCAAAGTAAAAAGGATGAGGAGAGTGGATTATTGAGTATATACGTGGACGTATGCGTGTGTGTGTGTGTGTGTGTGTGTGTCTTGGCCATGAAAACGCCTGTCACCTGGTTGCTCCAGGGAGAGCCCATTCACACTGTGAATAATAGTATGATAAATAAATAATGGTCACTTTGTCCTTGTCAAAGCTGAGCACAAATGTTTCCTTATTCACTATTTATGATGCCTGGGAGCTTTACCTATTGCATTTTGCAGTACGTGTGACCCGCCCCGAACAAATAAAATCAATCCGCGACTGGTCTTGTGCGTGTGTGTGTCTCGGACAAACTTGTGGATGCAGGATGCAAGATTCACAGATTTGACTGGACTTCGCAGCCAAACAAAGGCCTGAGTGTTAAGTCTTAAACTAATCCGACGTTCCTTTAGATTTGTGTTTGAGTGCCGACACTGCCTTGTCGTCTAAAGCATCTTTGAATGTAGCATGTGAGGGCGTAACTAATCTGTTACTGGCCCCTCTTCCTAACCCTTTCTAGATTTAATGATGCTGAATTCACATTTAAAGGAGGCATGTTACATGTTCTTTACAGTGCTATAATGTCGTATGTCCATCCATGGTGAACCTATGAAAAGTTGCTCAACGTGACCCACAAGGGTCCAACCTTAATCCACCACGCAAGGTGACGAGATCTCTGCGAGATCTGTGGAAAAAACCTTTACCATCCAATCGGGACCAAAAGAAGTCCAAGAGCCCCGCCCCCAAGCGGCTTCCCATCCCTGCTCCCACACCAGAGAAACGAGACAAAGGATGTCTGGCCCAACGAGGAGTCTGCAGATGCTTCTGTCTCTGGTGCCAGGTCATGGCATCGCAGGCCTGCAGGACTGTAAAGGGACCAGAGCGCAGTACATAATAAATAGGCCGCTCAAAGCACTTTTACAGGCAAAAGCCACTTTCACATCCATTTATACAGTGATGCAGCTTCTTAACCAGTAGTTTTACCATTCGCGCACATACAGGGCTGCCAACACTCACGCAAGGAGTGTGACACACACGTCTGACTGTCTTCCTCATGTGCTCCAATTTCACACGCTGAAAATCTATTTTATCCACCTTCACTGCTTGCGACCGAGCAATCATGCCAGTCGTGCCACAGCCGAACAGGCAGAGGTGTTCCTACTCCCCCATGGTAGAGTATACCAAAATGTGAAGGTATATAACACATACGAGGCGCAACATATGCCCAACAATGGAGCAAACTGTCTAACCCGGACTGTCAGCACCCACCCGTCCCAATCCCACTCTTAGGTTTTTGGAAAAGTTGGCTGCTACATCATTGGGGGCAGGCAGTGGCAGCCGGTCGCTTGGCCGTGATCGGGTCTTACAGGCCCAGAGGCCTGGGCAGGTACGTACGTGCATGTGGCTGGTGGTGCGTCGGCTTAGCCAGAAACAGAGCTGACTGACAGCAGTCTGCCGCAGACTTGATGGCGTTTCTGCTCTGCTCAGTTCAACAATCTCTCTCCCCCGCTCTCTCTCTGCAAAAAGAGCGGTTCACCCAGGCTGCAGCCTTAATGATCTAGCCAGTCTGGTGATTGCCTCAATAGATGGCAGAGAGCAATTTTCAATCCTCAGCACTGCCGGACAAAATGAGGCCAGCGTTGCCACAGTTGGTCTTGTCCAGACACTGGAATCTGAAGGACAGAGTGCGGTGGTGGTGATTGTTAAATTTATTGCATTTTGACCCGATCCCACCTCATCCAAGGCTCGATAACTTCAAATTAAAATGGAAGAGGGACTTATCACTTCACGTTATAGTCGGTCATGTGCTCCCAGGGAATAAATCAGTGTTGACAGAGTCGGATCCTTGCAATTTCTAATTTACTTAGACTAACCATGTGCTGCATGATGTAACTGCCAGCACAAATGGCATTCCGATATAAACAGATAACGCTTTCTGAGTGGCATTTGCAGTCATGGTGGTTCTCTCCTCACGGGGATAATGCTCTTGCCTGATTGACACAGTTCGCCCTCAAAGTTGACAACCCCTCGTTCACCGCATCGTGACTCGGTCAAGTCTGAACATAAAGACGTGACCCCGTCGCTCTCTCCGGGGGTCTCCATTGTTCTCTTTACGTTCCAGGTTGCTATACAAGCGCAGCTTTAAAAACGCAAACATAACTTGCTGTATAAGACAAACAAACCTTCCAAATATTTACCTTAAAATGTTTATTTTTCCTTTGAACTATTGCATGTGTCCAGACAGACTTTTGTTTACAAACCTGTGTAATACATCCAATTGCTCTTAAGCGATCAATGAGCAAATTAGATTTCTGCTTTTGGACATTTTTTGGTTTTTTTGTAGCTGGTGACCCAGCTTTGCGGTCAAGCCCACAGATGCCTCTTCAGCCTCTCCAACAATTCTCTTTATTTATGTTGCGTTTTCATCGCTAACGTTCGTTTTCTGGAAAAGCTACCGTTAGCGCTGTGACATTTCTCATCCTCGAAACGTTTCCGTTTGCCCACCCGACGACGTTCTTGTTCCGCCCGCTCTCGTGCGGCTGGTGTCCCCCCCCCACCCACACACGCGACGGCATCTGTGGGGGGAAAAAAGAAAAAATATCCACTGCACTTACCGCAGTCGGTCCAAATGTGAAAAGCACTGACATTTACTGTAATTGAAGGTTGTGCAAAAGTAAACATTAAGCGCCGTAAAAAAGCTTGCATTAGCAGTCAGCACGACTGATCCTGCGGTGTGACCCCTCCCCATTGCCGCCTTCGTGCGATGATGTACTTTTTCTCTCCTGAGGTTAAATTTCAGGCACCGTGCCGTTTTAAAGAAAGACATGTAGGTGACACATCTATGAGGCCGATACTTCGATCGCATCGCATATAGATTATTGATATATTCGAAATGAACACGCGGCAAGAGCAGGATCTATAAATCAGTCAGTGGAATCTCTAAAATCTAATCAAAATCTCGAAATCGGTCTTCAGCTGTGACAGATGATTAAGGATGGAAGATTACTGATGTTTAGCACAGGAAAGGCAAACAGGGAAGTGCATAAAAGCTGACAAACTGCTGTCAATTGTTTATCAGCAGGGCCTCCGAGGTGCTATGGAAAGTGATTTTCCAAAGAGGGATGAGCGAGACATTCTGATTTAGAATGCCTTTTTTTGGCTCATCTTTTTTGGATTCATGATTGGCAGAAGCTTCCCCCAGTCATCTACTGTATTGCACGCTTGTTCTCTTGAATGGTGTTGCATTTGTCCAGATGACAGATGACCCATTCATACACGCCACGATATATCACCTCTTTCCACATGCCCTAAGGTAAAACCAAATCTTGAGTTGCAGTTAAGGTTCAGATTCAGAGACTTTTAAAAGAAAGTTAAAAACATTACTTTGCCTTTGCTTTACCTCCCCTGCACTTCTGCACTGCTCCACTTAAGCAAAGCAGACATTTTGGAGTGGTTTGCGTGGTTTGCGTTGGTCCTGTATAGTAATATGAAAGGCCAATATGAAAATAAAATGAAATGCAATACAAAAAAAAAACACCCTCCTGGGGACCAATCAAAGGCGCATTGCGTGGGAGTCCACAATGAAAAAAGTGAACTAAGTTTAGTCATTGTAGTTGTGATCGTCGGGATGTTCTATGTAATATTTAAGGCGTTTCTTTCACCACATAATTGTGCGCTTGCAGGGGGCCCTGGTAAACTGAACACAATTCAGTGTCGCACGACAAATTGTTAGACATCGTTACGCCCCCCGGTCCAGGAGACTGCCACACAGGATTTTGAGCCCCCTCGCTACTACCCTCCCCTGGAAGATGGACGAATCCAGGTCTAGAGTCTCCATCGAGGCTATCGATGAGACCAAGCCGCACAGGAAGTTAAATGCACAGAGGATGCGGCAGATTTCACATAGAAACGCAGCAAACAAACGTCTGATCGCAGCTCATCGCATTTTCAACATTACTTTCTTCTACTGCCACTTGAGTGATGTGCTGATCAGCGAATCGACCTCTCACATCTGCCTAAAATTTGCATGTTTTTGACTTTGGGAGGAAACCGGAGTGTCCGCAGAAAATCCATGCAGACATAGGAGGAACGTGCACACACGAAGGTTCTTAATGTGACCCAGAATTGGACCTCTTTGCTGCGAGGCGATCGTTCTAACCACTCAAGCGCCGCTAGATTTACTCAATTATACACATTTGTCAGCTGGATAAAACTATTCAGCCGTCTTGAGTTGCCCAATCATATCTAAGTTTATATTTTAATACAGCAGCAGCTCTGATGCTGGACATTAAGGTCACTTTTACTGCTCATTGATTTTAAAAACGTAGAGAGGGTTTCGGGTTTTGTGCCCGAACTGCCATTTCTTGCAGAAATCAGCCTTAAAATACAATTGTCCTTGGACTAAGCAATCTGTGGTGCCACCTCACGAGCAATTAACTCTTCAGCTCGGACTTCGGAAGAAATCAAGTCTCGACAAGCATGGATGGGTGTGCGTGTGTGTGCGTGCGCGTGCTTGTGCGTGTGCGTGTGCAAGTGTGAATTGTGCAGCCTGATGAAATCTTGCAAGCGGAGGGGTCAGGGCAGAGCATTTTTCTCAGAGGTGAGGATATGTCTGGCTGTTTAGATAGTGTGCCCCCTGGTATGTGTACCTTCCCCTTCCTGACAGGCATGCCTGGGAAGAGAATCCCTGTATTTACAGAGAACTGGTCCGAGCTGAGCCCATGTTAAACAACGCGGTACCCGGGACCCCATTACCTGCAACCACCTCTGACCAATGATCCGCGGCAATCTTTTGTTCACAACACATTTACGCCGGATTGCTTGGGACAGGGCAATATCCAACAATCACCCACCCTGCCTCTGCACCTCCCCATCCCAACTCGAACACACACGCTGTCCTTTTCCAAACATACAATCTGCTCCCTTGAAAGAACTGCCGGCTCCCAATCCCATCATAGCATGGCAAGAAAAACCAATGTACCATAACTCTGATGACATTTTTATAGTTATGATACCCAGCTATTTCAATGCATTATCATACGTTTTATGAGACTGAATGTGTATCATTTTACACCTCGTGGATTGTAGAATAAGTCCATGTACAGTCGAACTGTACTATCATTATTCACAATGAAGGGACATTTAAAATGTGCTGTGTATCTCTGCAGCATATGTACCAGATATTGACAAATTAGTTTATTTTTTTTATTGGGTGTGTTGCAGATTTACAAAGCGTCCGGAGAGCAGGTATTTATCATCGAACATTGAATTCCGGTTTAACTCGAGCAGAACCCATAATGGAGGCAAAGCCACTGTAGGAGCGCCGACATTTGTCATATTTTCACTTAAGACGCACATAAGACATCCTTTGATGCTGTGCCGCTTTGAGGGGCTGAAAACGAAAAAAGAAAACGACTTTAACATCAGGCGGAAAAGAAGAAAAGCAGTTAAGTTTCACTAAACTCTGTACCGACACGTCTGCTTTCAGACTGTGCGGATAAAAGTGGAGGCTTCAGCTCTTTAGACAAGAGGCCTGCTGGGAATTGCCTCAAGAAAAGATATTTTGAGCATCCAGGGTTCCAGGTGTAAATGTCTGATTGTTTTCTACATAATGTTGGTGAATGACAGTTCGACGGAGGCTCTTCAGTGGAACAGAATTGTTAGATGATCTGTTAGAAGAGTACAGTCATAGACACGCAGACACTTTATTTTGGCTCGATAAAACCTGCACTGTTCTGCCAGATATAGTCGGGGGCTAAAAGTGGATTAATCTGCTGCTGAAAATAGTCCCTGGCCAAAACTATTTTCTATTAAAGAAGCTAAACAGACAGACGACCCGTCATCAGTACTTGACACCATTCGTAGCCATGACAAGTATACATTATGTACTCAAGACCGAGATTCCTTGCAGTATACATGGCCAAAACAGAAAAGGAATAACCCCTCATTTTCAGATTTTTAAAAGGGTTATTGGTGCTTACATGGTCAAGTTTAACAGGGTTATTGCTAATATGAGTGGGTTACAGTAGTCACAGAGAGAACATGCAAACTCCATATAGGGAGGCCCTCAGTCTGACCAGTTTCAAACAGAGCATTCTTGCTGCGAGGCAATAGCATCGTTCACTTTGTCACCGTATTGCCTCCGGGTTGACTTCTGGTATCTCAAAATGATCATCCGTCCGTTCTGCTAGGATTCTTAGGGTCGGAGTTCTTCTCGGGTGCTTTAAGCCGAGCCGTTTGCTGCAAATTAGAGTTAATAAAGGAAGGTAAATAGGAATTTTCCCTTGAGATCCATGTGCCGTACACCCCCTGCTTGTACATCTCCTTACGCATATAGAGAGTCTGTCGCTGCAATGAAACACTTTTGAACTCCATTCATTCTCATTGCAAGCTTGGCAAGGTTACGGAGCAATTGAAGTGGATTTCTCTCTTTCATTTCATGATTACAACTTTGTGTAACGGTGAAATGAGTAATATGGATGAGGCCGCCTGCTGCACTGAAGGTGCCGTGCGCCCCCCCTCCTCCTCTCCCCCCCAATGGGGTCCGCAGAGGAGCTGCAACCTTGAGCAACCTTGTTGCTGGACGCTGGCTCTCCATTAATGAGGGTAAACAAGGCGATGCTGACAGAATCCAAATGCCTGGCTGCAGGCATCCGTAAGCATCTGACACTGATAACGCTGTTTACATAATTAATCATGTGGCGAAATTAATCTCCCACAGGTGAGCGCGATCCTGAGCTAAAAGTCAGCGTGGAGAATGCATAACTCTTATTCGTATGAAAGACTCTCTCCCTCAATTCATTCATTTATTTTCGTTTTTTTTTTTAAATTCTCTTTCTTCTGCGTTTCAATCCCGATTTCAGGCTCCACTGGGTCAGAGAATCATTCATCTGCATTTCTGCACTTTGGGGATATGTGGTGGCTGTCCCCTCCGAGTCCGTTCCTCCCATCCACCGTCGAGAATGTAGCCAGCGCAGACACAACGCAGCTGTAAACTTAAATGGCAAAAAATAAGGGGAGAGAGCAGAATAATAAAAAAATAAAAAACCTTGGGCAGAGAGCATGTAAAAGCTTGGGAGATGAGAGGTGGGAAATTCCAGGGGGGGCCTCTGACGCTTTGAATTAGAAAATGGATGAGACAAATATTCACAACACTTAAGATGCCCCATATTGCACCGAGGCTATTCTCCCCGCGGATTCATGGATAATTACATGCCTACTGGAGATGCAAAGAGCTTATATGAGAGGGAGTGTAATGAAGGGAGATATAAAAGAAGCCATCAAACGGAATACTTAAAACGGGACCAACAGGAATCAAAAGATTTGTTGGGTAAAAATCGACTGCGGCAGCCAGCCGGAGTGTCCCTCAGGTTGTGGTGTTCTCAGTTCAACTCTTTTCTCTCGCTTTCCAGAGTGCATCACGGCACTTGATCAGCTTTCCCGGGCTCATCAGGTGGGCGAGGGCACGTCTGAGATGTGACCACGGGGGCCGCCATCAGATTACGCAATCCATTAATATAGCCCCGCAACAAATGTGCCCGTCGTGAAGTTTTAATGGCCTTTGTTAAGAATGTGCATTAGCGGCGCACCGATTTGTGTCGGATAGTGTTTTAAGTCCTGTTAATTCCTTTTCCCCGTACATTTGGGGTGTGTTGGCTTCAGACATGAGCATGTGAAGAACCCCACCCCCCACCCCCATGTACACCAACAATGAATGCATTTTGGAATTACGTTTTTTACCCTTGATTGGGGCAGAATAGACCTTTACACACCTCCAGTGAGGTACTTAATGGCATTAAGAGGTTGGTAAAGCTACTTGTCTGCTGCACGTACCTACAGCTCCTGCAACGTCTGCTTTTCCTCTTTTTTTTCCCGAGCCGGTGGGATTAATTCCTGCAGCCTCCCGAGAGCAATTTATTTTGGTGTACGGAACATATGAGACTGAGGGTTTGTAATCAAACACCGTTTATGCAGCGTTTTTAGGTCCCACTGCACTGTCAAGATGGCACCCTGGGCTTTCTAGCAATGTTGTGTGGTGCGGCAAATCTCATGTTCCATGTTTTACGTATATTTTAAGTAACATTTCACCAACTGAGAAGTGATTTTTTTTGCATGTTTTTCGTTTCTGTGGGTGATTATCCACTTATTTCCTCAATCTGAATCCTTACTGCAAGTTGGTCAAATTCCTGAACTATGCCCCCCCCCCGGGTCCGAAAGAAGACAGTGACAACTCGATCCATCAGGAAGCTGTCCCCTGAGATAGAAAGTGCTCTCAGAGACTGTAATAACGCCACAGACTGGGATATGCTGTTTAACCCGCATGGTGAGGACGTAGAGGGGATGACACAGTGTCTGATGGATCACCTGAACTTCTGCATAGACGCGGTCTCCCCTGTTAAGGCTGTCCGCTGTTACCCTAATAACAAGCCATGCATAACGCGGGAAGTCAAAGCTGTCCTCAACAGGATGAAGGCAGCTTTCAGGAGTAGAGACAGGGAGGATCTGGAGGCGGCACAGCAGGAGGTGAAACGCTGTGTGAGGGAAGCCAAAGACAGGTACAGGAGAAAAATGGAGCAGAAGCTGAGGGACAGCAACATTAGAGAGGTCTGGGAAGGTGTGAGAACCAATACAGGTCATAATGTAAGGACCAGAGCCATAAAGGGAACAATGGAAAGGGGATACAAACCAGCCCCAAACCAACCCCAAACCAGACTTCTCCTGTGCCTTCATCCAGCCCCCCTTGCTCCAGGACAAACTGAGCAGGATGTGGACCCCCACCTGGTGGACTGGATCTCCAACTACCTCACTGACCGACCACAGTGCGTCAGGCTGAAGGAAACCCCGTCTGACACGGTGGTGAGCAGCACTGGAGCCTCGGGAATAGTGCTAGCCCCTCTCCTCTTCACCCTGTACACCTCTGACTTCTGTTACAACTGTGCCATATACAGAAGCAGATGACACTGTCAATGTTGGGTGCATCTGGAATGACAATGAGGTGGAGCATTAGAGACTGGTGGAGGACTTTGCCACATGGTGCCACACTAACCACCTACAGCTCAACAGCCCTAAGACAAAGGAGCTGAACATCAACTTTCGGAGGTCCAGACCAAGACCAAAACCAGCCCTGCCAGAGGGAGCTGCCTCGGGTTGTGGCTGGACAACAAACTGGACTGGACAACACACATCAAACATCTGTATGGGAAGACACCGAACAGGCTGTACTTCCTAAGGAGACTGCGATCCCTCAACATCTGCAGCAAGCTGCTGTGGATGTTTTACCAGTTACCAATGTCCTCTTTTACACCATGGTATGTTGTGGGGGCAGCATATCCAACAACGACACTTCCAGACTGGATCAACGGATCAGGAGGGCCGGCTCTGTGGTTGGCATGAAACTGGACTCTATGGTGTCGCTAACAGAGATGAGGACACTGGACAAACTGCAGAAGCACAAGTCTGAAGAACTCCCTTTGTCCATAATGCCATCATGCTCCACATCTCCTCACTTGGGTGGAGGAGGAAATAGGGAGGACAGAGGGGAAGGAGTTCATGTATTCACATAGTGACCTGTACAATGATAGAATCACCACAACAGTGCAATAATTTAAATGAATCAAAGATTTTACATGTATCCTTTTCTCCCTGCATTCCATCTATTGTATTATTCAATGTATTATTGACTTAATCTGTTATTGCACGTTTAGCCAAGACTTCATGCCATCTTATTTTTTATGCTACTGGAAATGTTTATTTCCCTGAGGGAGTTATCCCAAAGGGGTCAATGAAGTTCAGCGTGAGTACGTTTAACCCTTTCAAAATACTTATTTCACGTCTTGTTGCGTAACCAAACCGATTTCCACACTTTGGGAGACGGACGTCGGAGCGAACCAGGAAGCACTTTGACAATGATCATGGAAGGGGGATTCCGACCTAGAGCCGGAGGACGGCCAGACGAGAGAGCCAGAACGTGACAGCGCAGATGAGGACCTATCATCTTTCAGTGAGCCTGACAACAAGTACCATCCACCGGGCAAGAAGCAATGCGTTAACAAAAGTGTTGTGATATTGCCCTGTCTGGATAGGGAACTGAGAGCATTTTTAGTTCAATTAAAAAACACACACACACACACACACACACACACACACACACACACACACACACACACACACACACACACACACACACACACACACACACACACACACACACACACACACACACACACACACACACACACACACACACACACACACACACACACACACACACACACACACACACACACACACACACACACACACACACACAAAATGCACGATCAGCTGAACTGCTAAACCACTGACCCTGTAGATTTATTGAATTAATACCATTCTGTGGGCGTTTATTTGCAACTACATATGAATTCATACACTTTATTTGTGTGCAGAAAGGCGTGCCACAGCACTGAGGTGACGGCACAGCCTGTGCGTTGCATTCTATGTGCCACGCATCAACAGAGCGTAATCAAAATCACCGAGGAAACGAGACGAGTACGAGAAAAGAAAGGAAGTCAGCAGAGAAGGAACTCAATTCATTGGCAGGCCAGCTGGTGGAAAGCAACTACGGAGGTAGTTGATTCACAGGAAGAAACTTCACAGTTCAAAACGGACGTGGAACAAGGGCCTTTCCGCGCGTTCACGTATTCTAACCAGATGAGGAAAGTTATGCTCAGACATATATGCGTAGTGATTCACAGAGAAGGGAAGTGGTCTACTGATAACTGTTTGTAAATGTTTTTTAAGAAGGAGGATGAGCCAGACAGGTCCTCCTCGTTGCAAATGCTACCTCGTGTTATACTGAATCGAAACGATGGCTCCTACTGGCTACACCAGCCAATATTTATCCCCAAGCATGGACATTTAAGGCATGCGGTGCACGCATTTCGCCAGTGTAACATTTTATCTTGGCCAACAGACACATTGTCATGATCTTCACTTTGTAGTTCTTACTGTGCTCACCATTCATATTTGAGTAGGATCGAAAGCAGATACACGTGGTCGCGCGCTACGGAGCCTCTTTCCATTCACATCTCTCTGGTCGTTATTATTGTTTTTAAATTCACTTTGATTCATGAAGTGTACAGTATTAGGTTACTGAATGATTAATCATTTTCAGTTTATGTATGTATGCATTTATTATCAGCAGCCTGAAGCTTTCCTCTTAAATTCCCGTGTAAACGGGGACATTTTGGTTCACCGTTTGGGCTTGACAGGTTTACAGCATTGCAACCATGGTGGTTGGGAGCATATCAATTCTGATGGATTCCAATTAATCGGTGAGCCCCTTTTCACTCCCTGTGTGAACTCCAGTATGTACAGTTATTGAGGTTCTTAAATACATCAGACAGCAGCGATTTAACAGGGATGTGGTGCACTTAGCATGAATGTTTCTTATAGACACAGAGGCTTTTTAAAGACAAAACGTTTCGATGGGGTTTACAATTCCCACTGTCCCACTCCAGCCGACACCCCCCCCCAGAGACCGTCAGTGCAAACCCACTGCGACAGAGTCGGTAGGCAACTGCAGTGGTATTCTAATTGCGCCCCTCAATATCTTATTTGCTGAGAAGGGACCCTGGGGATGGGGGGGTGGGGTGGGGGCGTTAAGGTTCAGTCCAAAAGAGCACACGGCGTGATCAAACCAGGCAAGAATCACGTAAAGGGCTGACATATTGATACAGACAAGGCAGAGGGGTGACAAGAGCGTAACAGGCTGGCTAGGGATTGTGATGGTGGTAATAGTGTTGGGGGGTGGGGTGGGGGGGTGGCAGGATGGAGAAGATGGTCTGTGGGATGAGGATTTTTCTTTTCTTTTACATTGAGGAACAAGAACACGATGAATAGGAATGGATTGGCAGAAAAACATGTTCCCTCTACACACCAACTTGCAACATGGGCACAGGTTTGCATCCAATTAACACCGCCTGCGTTTCGTAATCTTCTCGGGACATTCTGGCAATGTGCGAGGCGGACTAAACTAGCCCGGGTTAGCTTTCCCGGGGAAGTTTATCATCCAATAAAATTCATTTTAAGAGCCGCCGAGTGAATTGAGCTTTTGAGAAGTGACTGGGGGGGGGGCGTCTGGAAATGAACTTAATTCAATTTCCACTTGACAAAACGCCAGAGGGACAAACCTCGCAAGACGGGGTGAAAGTGTTTCCTCGGGTAGATTCTCTAGCACGTTTTGACACATTTTGACCGTTGACTAACCAGACCGGGAAGCGTACATATGTGCCGATTCTGAAACTCAAATTAATATTGAGTTTCCCTGTCGTTTAAAGACCGTCGTTTAAAGAAATAGCATTGCAATTTTTCTCGGTGCAAGTCTGATGGATGCCAGCTCCAATTAGTGGGTAAAGAAAACCTTAAATTCTTTTGCATGAATCCTATCAAAGTCACTTCTTATTTAATTTCATTTTACATATCCATCAAAAGTCACAACGCAACCATTAACCACGTACATTTAAATGATCTAAACTGGAGCAGCGAAATGTGTTTTTTTTTACTCCTAGGTCGTGTGCCTTAGCTGTACTTAGAAATTCATATCCTTCAAACACAGGTGTATTGAATTTGCCTCGTTCAGTCCACTTCTGATCCTCACTTTGAGCCCTGCACTTTATCTGAAATCCATCGTGATCGGCAGGTTGCTGACTCCAGGCCTGCCTTAATCATCCAGGTAAAGTCCTGGCTGTCTGCTCCGCTTCGCGAGACGCATTAGTTGCAGCTGGTGGGGACCGATCAAACGACTGACGGACAAGCACAAGAAGCCTTATGTCGGGGAGGGGGAGGGCTGCCTATAAGGTTTCTATTCATTATCAACTTGGCTCTTACATTATTTATCCTCAACTTCTTCTGTATTGTAGATTCTGGAGACATGGCCGGCAAAGTCGGTCGATCAATTTTTTGGGGGGTGGGATTTTTCCCCCTCCATGTAAGCTGTAGGCTGCTTTATTCACTGTGGGAGTTCTGCTCATCTACTCTGGTTGGCGTTTGCGTCCCACCTCGGGTCTGTCCATCAGCAACTTTTTATTGAACCCCTCTGCAATAACAACGGTCAGCATTTGCAGCGATCACGTTCGAGAAATGAGACTCAACAAGCCCTCCCAAAGACCTAAACGAACCAGGTCCCATCTCCGCCCTCAGCCTTTGAACGTTAACTGAGACATCTCATCTCATCCACCATCGCTTTTCAGCTTTCCCATGCACGGGACTCGTTACGCCCCGTCTTGTTCTATCTGGGTCGTCTCTTCATGCAATACCTAACACATTTGTCTTCTACAATCGCCGACATGTCAGACTACACATTCACAGTGGCCTAAAATCATGCCGCTACTGTACCTGGTCAGGAGACGGGCCACGCCACGTGTACGCCTCCGATCGCTCTGGTGACTCTTCGCAACCCCGCCCGAGTCATGGCTGCGTCCGACGCGATGCTCTCCGGGTCGTGGGGGCCGGCGGTCTGAGCGGAGGAGCCCGGACTCTTCTCCCCAGCAACCTCCTCCAACTCCTCTGCAGGCATCCCAAGGCGTTCCCAGGCCAACCGACAGATACAATCTCTCCCGGATAATAGGTAAAAATTGAAGCTTATGCTCCCTTTCCACCATGTGGCCTCTGCACGGCCTTTTGTGCGTTTCCATAATGTGGAATGTGCAACCTGGGACTGTTTTTCCTAGTATCTGCTCGCCTGCTGGGCCAAATCAGGCCGAGTGCGTTTTCTTTCAGCAGGGCGGGGGTAGCGCCGGACGACACAGTTTCGCAGTGAGAATCGGCCACCTGCCACCATTTAAAGAAAAAGTAAAGCCTCCTTGTCAGCGAACAGGAACAGGCGGACACCAAACGCGTAGCGTACCAGGCGATTTATTGAGGGAATGGGTAAACGGGGAAGATGATGCCGGAAATCCGCCGAAGCGGGTCAGGGTCGGGCTGGCAGCGGGTCGGACTTTCCGGGGCTGGGGAGCAGGCGTCGTCGGGGGGCAGGCCTGAGGTCGATGGCCGGGTAAGAGGAGCAGAGCGAAGGTCAGGGACAGGCGGCTGGTCAGTGGCCAGGGCGGCTGGCAGAGAGGTGGTCGTGGGGCAGGCGAAGGTGAATGACTGGGGCTGGAGAGCAGGTTCGAGGTCAAGGACAGGCGGAGGGTCGAAGCCGAGACAGAAAGCAGGAACACGGGAACGGAACAGGAACGTAGGAATAGTTGACCAGGAGCAGGAGACGAGCACAGGAACTGGAGTCAGGGTCGAAAGGCTTGCAGAGGCTGGTGAGGCGTAGGTTCGCAGACGGTCCGACAGGGGACACTGGAGAACACGGGGTTTGAATGCACAGACAAACGAGCGGACAACGAGCAGCAGGTGGGGCAGGTGATTGAGAGACACAGCAGACCAGGTGTGAGTGGGAGGAGCAGGAGACAGGCAGGCAGGCAGGCAGGCAGGCAGACAGACAGGCAGGCAGGCATGACACTTCTCTTCGTTACTCATTTGTTTTTCACTCGTTTTGGAAATAATGATGACCCTTCTTCTCCTTCTTCTCCCACCTTTGTTAGACCGGCGGCCAACAGCGTTGCCTTGAAGACGACGTCACAGATGTTATGCACATTGTTGCTGTGACAACCAGGTACTCTTAAGGCGCTCAGCTGATCGGTCCCTCCTCAAAATTCCGACCTCTCGGCTGAGAGCGAGAGGTGGTCGAGCCTTTGTGGTTGCTCCCACGAAGCTCTCGAATAGTCTGCTATTCTGCACAAGACCAGCTCCGACGCTGGAAACGTTTGAATGATGTGACCCAACCTTTTCTCCTTAGCCTTTATACAACTCTCTAAATTGGCCAACTGTTTTATCATGACACCTCTCATTGTTCTTGTGGATTTTATTTGTTTTATCATGTTTTTATCGAGCGTATTTCAATTGTTTCTGCAACTGTGTTGTCTTTAATTTTAAATCACCCCGGTCAAAGGTGCTACATAATGAAGTCGACTTGACAGGTCCGGCCTCTGGGTCTCCTTCCACGTGGACATGCCGGGACCACCTCCCTAGGAAGGGGTCCCGGGGATATCCTGACTCCTCTTGAGGAACACAGTCTTGTGTCTCATTCCTGTCCTGGGCCTAGGTAAGCAGCTGAAGACGAGATGAGATGAGAGACGTAAACTTATTGTACACTCTGAATAACGCTTGAAATCACTTACAGCGCCAAAATCAGGAAAAAAATCGGCTAAAAGTGAGTACTTAAATCCATCACACAGTAACCCCCGACACTAAATACATGCATATAGATTTTTTTTCAGATACTAATATGGCCTTTAAATCATGTCTTGCAGTGTTCTGCTCATCGTGCACGGTATCACGCCTGTGAATACATTTGACAACATGAATCCTCTCATTGTAAATAGCGTATATTTATAACGGATACGCCTTCTAAGCGCTTATCCTTTAAAAACCTATCGCCTTTTCGGTGTTGTCCTTGTCCTTTCCCGTTTTCCACTGTGCGAGGCGGGCAAAGGAAAAAGTCAACTGTGATTGCTTGCTTTGCCAATAAAGCTGATCCTGAGAGCAACTTTTCGGAACTCAGTCGTTGATCTGCGGAGGGCGCGGACATGTATCACACGTCCCCTCTGAAACGTATCGAATGACAAAAAAAAAAGAGAATAAAGAGTAAAACCGGACTCTACCATCTCTATGACCAGCATGCAACCGTTGCCTGCCGCAGTCTGACTACGGCGCTGCTGTAGCCCTCAGGGAAAAGCCGACCTCGGAGTCAAACGGTTGGAAGACCGGTCCGTGGATTAGAGGGGATTAAGATGAAAATAATCAGGAGAACTGATTGACTATTGACTACTTACGACTGCGCTCCTTCTCGCGGCAATTGATGATCGCTCTTCGGTCGAACCGGGCAACTCCTCCTCTGTTACATATATATATATATAAGCATTCGTTAATGTTCTGCAGGCTGCACGGGGGAGTTGACGGCAATTCACGCGTGCCCTCTTGCAACCAGTCACCCATGCTCAGCGTCTGATTGGACAAAAATCAATTTGAGCGGAGATATCGCACGGAAAATTTGCATCGGTTTGGATGGTTGGAATGAAAAAGTCACGGCATGTATCTGTCATTTGCGTTTGAAACTAGGAAAGGACGCCACCGCAGCCAAATTACAGTTCCTCTTTACGTCCCCGAGATGAGTAATCGTTCGGCCCTTGAGCATTCCCGCACCTGTATGAAGAAATTACATCTCAGACCTAACAAGATGCGTTCAGACACTTATGCATGCCCACCTCTCCGGGAGGAGGACGCCGATTTGAAATACTCGTCCACAAAGCAAATCAATATCCAATTACAAGGCACACATTACCGTACTTCGACAAGGGAACGGGGGGGGAAAGGCCTTCCCTACCTCCTGAAACCAAGGGCTCAATAACACCTTGCAGATTATTTCTTCACCCGTCATTTGCATGCTGCCCCAGTAATGGCCTCTCACTTTGAGAATCTATTACCGTTCTTTGCCTTAAAGTCAGCACTTTTTGGAGGACGGAGATTTGTCTCGCCGCGGTCCATCACTCAGCCCTAAGCTGCGTTCGATTTACACCGCGGAAAAAGGTAATAACGCCGCCGCCGAGGGTGTGTTTGTCTTGCAGGAATTTGAGTGCCGCTCTCCGGCTCCGATTGTCTGAACGGAGGGCTAATTTCGAGAAGATGAAGTGAATGAAAGCAGCCGATCCGGGCCCTCAGCGCGAAGACTGCGTCGGCTACGGCCTGGTCAACGATGCGTTTCTAACACGATCATGCACTTGTGCCTGCAAAAAGTTTCATCCGGTGAAAAAAAGTGAGGGAAACGAGGTCCAGGCTCCTGCTAATTTCCTATTTTTCTGTCTCCAACATGTGAAACTATAATTGCTATCGAAGCGCCTGCCTTAAACAGTGCCTGAGGTAATGGGCTGAATAGAAATCAACCTGCCCCCGGATGTGCCTGACCCGACGGCGATCTGCATATTCCCACAGGGTGATAGCTGTCAGTCCACAGAGCATCTAGTATGGTAGTATGTAGTATTCGGAGTTCTAATTAAACAGTTGGGAAGGCAGTGACACGAAATCTAACCGAGTTCACCAAGTGCATTTCGGCTCATCAGCCACCCCTGCAGAAAGTTCCCCGTAGTTTAATCAGCACTCAGGTAGCCTACACAGTCAATAAGTGTGGTTATATTAAAGGGGGACATATTGTGTTCCATATTTCAGAACATCTTCACAGTGTTTTTGCATCATTGGTCCATGGTGGACCTATGCCATAGGGGTCTGACTGTAACCCATCACATTGTGCTTTTCAGTCTCCTTGAACGAGACGTGACGAAATCTGTGCAAAACTTGACGTCAGGGACCAAAAAAAGACGACGAGCCCCGCCCCCGGCCAACGTCCGACCCGTTGCCACACCCCAAAAAAACAAAACAAAGGATGTTCTACTTTACACTTTGTCTATGTCTCTCACCCTCTCTCCATCTTTCTCCGAGCTGTCTCTCACCTTCTCTCTCTCACACTCTCCCCCTGTCTCCGAGCCATGTCTCTCTCTCTTTTGAGCTGCGTCTCTTGCTTTTTCTCTCTCTCACACACTCGCACTCTCTCTCTCTCTCCGTCTCTGAGATTGGCTCTCTCTCTCTATCTCTCCAAGCTGTGTGTATCTCGCTTTCCCCCTCTCCCGCGCTCCCTATCCGTCTCTGTGCCATGGCTACGGTGGCCCAGCTGACTTCATTTCTTGACTGACAGGGGAACCAAACAACATCAGCCCGTCAGCCAGAAGTGTTGTCCCTACCCTTCCGTAATCTTTTTGTAATGTCGTTTTCTCTTGTGAAATTTTGTTTCGTTTTGTTAAATGCTGAAGTGCTTCGTGAGATTTTGTTTCGTTTTGTCAAATGCTGTCGAGTTTTGTGAAATGCTTTTGTGTTTTCTGAAATGTTGAGGTGTTTTCTGAATCGCTGTTCTGTTTTGACCTCCAGGGCCACCGTATATGGCTCTCTCTCTCTCTGTCCGAGCTGTGTGTCCCTCGCTTTCTCTCCCCTGAAATGCTTTCCCCGGCCACTCTGGTGACTTTGATTGCGGGGTGTCAACTGATGGCATGTCCTGTCTTTTTTTGAAATTAAAATCAAGGGAAAACACAGAACTCGAGCTTGAATTTCATTTGGTGACAGCAGAAATCCGGCAGAAGTTCAATTTCACATTTAAGAGCGATACGTGTAGGGAATGGACTCAAGAAATGTGAGCAATGAGCCCGGTGAAAAAAAACGTAGGTGAGACATCAAAGCAAATCAATATAATTTTGATAGGCAATCTTTAAACACGAACTAAGGCAGTTGTAGTTGAAGTGAACCTAATCACAAGACGGCCCCCTTTCAGGAGACAAACGAGTCACAGACGCGGAATACATAAATCCTGCAAATGTCGATGATATTCCGCCTTCATAAATCCTTCGCATCTGATCAAGCGAGCGCCAAAGGTCATTGTAAACCTCCTCTGAGCAGCGCCGGGCATAGGAGAAAGGAGGGTGGGGGGGGGGGTGGGGTTGGAGACATTTTTGACATTTCCAATGAGTCACCACTGTCAATAGAGAAGGTATATAAAGTTCACACGATCTCGCGCGGGGATCGAGCCGGGTACAGTCGCGTTCGGACGGCTCCATCCATCAGGCGCTAAAAGTGAGGCGGATAAGCCCCGGGTCATCCCTCTCCTTGTCACGCCGTAAGAGGAGGCGAGGGCCGACATAAATCTCCGCCCGGTTTGAGATCCCGCGGGAGCAGACGACGCCCACAATTTACAAATCGATGATCGCGCGCGCTACGTCGTCCGATCTGTAAGGGGGGGGGGGGGGGGGGGGGGAGATAAAGCGTTTACTCATGTACAGCGAACATGCGGGTGCGGGTGCGAGCCGCAGATGATGCATTGCTCTAATTTCACGTAGCTCGACGCGATGCATACAACCCTTGACAATTCAAATGTCAAGGGACGAACCCACCCTGTTGCGCTGTGCAACTCTCTCTATTAGTCGTCTCTATTAGTCGACAAGCAGGGGAGAACGGCAGAGAGAATATGGGCAAACGCTATTCGTTCTTCAGAACTGATGAGAGTGTAACACAATACATATATATATATATATGCAGATTTGAGCAAATTTTGCATGCTCAGTCCCCCACCAGAATCAAAGCATCACTTTAAATTGCAACGCTCGGGCCCTGATTGTAATAACGTATCCTCCCAAGCGCTAGCAGCGAATATGTAGCCCCCCGCCGGCGGTTTGCGTCCCTGTGAAACGTGACGGATGACGCCGAGGTCTCGTTTAACCCCCCCCCCCTCCCCCTCCCTCTCCCCCCCCACCCCCGGTCCTCGCTGCCGCTGTGGTTACACGCCGGCGGCTAACGATCTGCTCGAAAACGGCTCGATAATGATGACGTTATTGGTTAAAAAAGAAGCCGCCCCGGACATGATTTAGCGGTGTCGCGCGCGTGGCAAACGCATTATTATTAGGTCCTTTCACAGTGCGCTGCCCCTGGCGTGATGACTGACCTTGCTATAGCCTCCGCTCCCCGGGTTCTCAGTCGCCCCCCCCGTCAGTGCTTCTCACCTCATAGCACGGCTCCAAAGTGTACGAAGAGGCCTTTGTTTTTTCCTCGACCACATTGTAGACACACGCGCCCCTCTCCGATTGCCACCACACCGATCGCGTACTTTTCTCCATTTGCAGCGATCGAGTTCCCAAATCCTGAGACCCAGCCGGAGCCTCTGTTGCTAATTCCTCAGGATGCGCCGCTCTGTGATCTTTAAAAGACCATGAGCTTGTCAAAAATAATTAAATGAATGGAAAAAACAAAAAACAAAACAAAAAACAAAAAAAAAGTCACGGGATGTGTTTGATTTCTTTAAAGTTTTCAAATGACGCTTGCGGTTGAATGATTTACGAGGTATGAAATGCCATTTCACTGGAACTCGGCATTCAAGGGACACTTTGTCGCATCTGACGACAGTGAACTGAAACGCCTTGTTGCAATGGCGCCTCCATCGCTTCGTTTGTGAGGTTTTTATTTACTTATTCTTTTTGCACGCTTTCAGATTCCTTCCCCCGTGCGGCTCCCTTGTGGGGGTGGGGGGGGGGTGGGGGGAGTTGGAGCGAAGGAAAAAAAAAAAGCCGCGTTCAATCTCTCCCACTAAATTACCTTGGCAGATATCAAACAGAGTCCTTCACTTCGGCTGAATGATAATTGTAGCCGGCTGCCGGGGGCCGATACACCGGGGTGTCTCTCTCTCTCTCTCTCTCTCTCTCTCTCTCTCTCTCTCTGTCTGTCTGTCTGTCTGTCTGTCTGTCTGTCTGTCTGTCTGTCTGTCTGTCTGTCTGTCTGTCTGTCTGTCTGTCTGTCTGTCTGTCTGTCTGTCTGTCTGTCTG
>CM055211.1:556824-622263 GCA_029224185.1 Karalla daura | reverse complement strand
AAAATAAAAGCGCTTCCCCCCTGTGTGTCCTGCCGTTGCTGTGTCCCCTTCGCAAAGCTAAATCCATCCATCCATTTCCATGACCCTTAAGCCGTCCATAAGCCAACGGTGTCGGAGTATGCACAGGTTCATATTCGCCCACATTCACAGGGGAAATTTACTCTCCAATCTCACAAAATTGGATGATTTCGGACCATTCAAATCCAGGGCCGCATTGCTCGTTATGGTCACAAGCGCAGCACTCGGCGAAAAAAGCTCATTCGGATGCCATGTAAGTATATTGCAAGTTAGTGTCCGGTGTTACTTTTCCACAAATTGTATGATAGAGTAGCAGGCATTGAAGAAAGATTTGACCCTTTTGGATTTCTTTGGTTCAGTGACAGGAGCGCGAGTCAGGGAAACCACAGCAAGCGTCTGAAACTGTCCCTCGGTTTTGTTTGTCACGCGTTCACTTATGATGTCATCTATCATGACACAATTGCGGTAAAGTCACGACGGTCAATATCCCGATGCGTGTCTCTTGAGAGGCGCGCGAGTGGGAGGGTTACTCCTGGCACTCCAGTGACAACCCTGACAATGCTAATCACTGATGATGAATACGTCGAGATTGTGTCAAAACTGACACAAAGACCTGATGCATCTGTGCGTGCGTGTGTGTGTGTCACGGGAATGAAACCATCAGAGAGACCAAAAGCGCCGCCCAAACGCTGCTTCTGATCAGAGCTCGCATTCACAGACGTCCGCCACTGTTTGGCGCATAGGCCCGACTCACTAAAACGAAAGAAAAAAAAGATGTCATTTCCTCCTGAAACGTGAGCATCTGTCACAAGCCCCCGAGGGACGTCATTTTCAGCTAAAAGGGCCTCATTTGCCGCGTCGCACGCGACGACGACCTTCGGCCTCCATGTCGGACCTCCCGGAGGCTTCATCGGCGACCGTCACGTCCGGCTCCGAGGAGAGGGGGGTATTTTTAGCGCCTGTCAGCTTCTCGGCGGCGGCCCCCGGAGAGATCCCGAGTGGACGTAAGAGGATCCGAGGGTGAAAAGGCTAAAGGATGGAGTCGCTTTAAAAAAAACAAAAACCAAAAAAAAAAACACAATGGTGACCGGGGATGAGTTGTCAGCCAGGCTTTAAATAAAAGTATGACAGAGCCTAAAATCTGCTCCCGGAGTCCATGACAGGAAAGCTTGTCAAAGTGGAATTGTGGAGGGGGAGTGGGGTGGGGTGGGGTGGGGGGGGGGCTGGAAATCTTGATTTGCATTCGACTTTGCCAGACACCTTTTAGGCTTCACTCCCTTCCGACTTCGAGTCCGAGGCGACGGAATGAAAAAGAAAAAGAAAAAGGGAGGACTCATCATCTCGACCGCGTAATGGGAAGAGACCCGTCGTGAATGGCCAAACGAGCCCGGCAATCGGCGGGTTGCGCGTTGGCTCCCCCGCGACAGAGTCTGGAACCAAACGTCCGCGCCCGTGACGTGACGCAGTTCGCCAGTCGACGGGGAGCTCGGGTTCACCTTGTGACATGTAAATGAGGGTCCTCTGGCGTCGACAGAGACGGGCAGGGCCAAATGAGCCTTATGATTTCCCATCACTGCTTCGCCCACCTGATTCTGACAGTCCCCATGGGAACCTCACGGCCGCCGAAAACTCATTACGCCGCGGAGGCCGTCTAGAATACTGATGTGACGTCCACATGAGGACCGGGTCTGTCGTGTCCGACCGCGAAACGTCGGGCCCTGCGTTTTCGCAGACCACGATCGAGCATCCGAAACCCGTCTATCCACTCTGCTTTCGTATGCATATTAGATAAGTGAACACTTTGAAACGTGGGCGGGGAGGGGGGGGGGTATTTCTTAACGTGACACAGGGTCTCATTAATTACCAAATGTAAAATCAAATGTGTGACGTTTTCCCCACTTCGCGAACGCGACTGCTTTATCTATCATTCATGCGTTCCTTGATATCGCGATGAACATCCTCCGTCTCTTACGCAGACGACAAGCGCGTACCCGGGTGGTGTTTAATTGATGAATTCACAGCAAAATTTCGTCCTCCCTGATCGTTCAATGCCGTGGCGTCGTTGCGTCCGCGCGACAGCGAGGCAAACGGGACTGAAAGTGCGGGGAGAGGGGAAGATGATCACACCCGTCCAGCTGCCCGCTCCGCTATCCCGGCCTGGCCAAAAGACGAGTAGCCAAAGAAAATAGCAGGTATTCAAATCCACGATCCAGCTTTGTGGGACTAATTCTTCCTGCCATTTAAGGTTTATTGTCATTTTCGTGTTTCGCCAGCTTGCAATAGTACACCAAATAGCTTACTGCCTAATAGAGCTGTAAATGCACTAATGTGTCCTTTTCTACAGCAACGTGAGGGCATGACTGCCGTAACGCATGAATCTCTTTGCAATGTAAATGTACAAGCAGCAAATTTTCTGTGCGTCTTTCCCCTTCAGGTCAGTCGTAAGAGTTGACTGACTGTAGCTGAATGAATGCAGATTTGATGCATCCTATCTGTATTTGACCAATAAATCAGTGTTTATTAACTTTTCTCATCTAATTATGCACTCTGCAGTCTATCAAAAGGGAGGATTTCATATTACAATGGGAATATCTTCCAAGAGCAAATCAATAATTCTGCTACTGGTACATGTCCTACGCATACTACTTCCAGATAATAGATTCATCCGTCCGTTGTCTTACTCTGCCGACATCCCAACCTGTAAAAAGTCGTTTTAAGGAAGTCCTTTCCCCTGGGGGGTGGGAGGTTGTATGTGTACGAGGAATTCTTTAAGCAAAGTGCACAGGGATTTGGAAAGGGGCCCACATTTTCAAAAGGAGCAGACTTTGCTATCTTTTTGTCTATCTATCCATCTTAGTTTACTTATTAATGTATCACAGGGCCCTCTATGAAGGTGTTAGCTGCTTCAAAGCGACCCGAATACACCCCACCGAGGACATAATCCTCTGAATTAACAGCGACTATTAAAATATACCGTCCCGAACAAGTGATGCTGTACACGTGAAACAAAAACAAAAGGTATGTGGATCACGCCACCTGCAACAGAGTGAAAAGCCCCTCGAATACTGTGTCTGTTCAGTTTTTACCCCTCACCCGAGAAGCCCATCTGCTCTTGATCCAGTCAATTTGATTCCTAATTAAGTTTGAAGGTGAGGATCTGCACAGCTACGCCGCGGATAAATCTCGCAACACCTGGCCAGTATCAGGTGGCGTGAAACCTGGAAGACAAAGCCAATAGAGCCGAGGGAACACCTCGATCGCTTCCCCTCCGACGGCCAGGGTGGGATTTTCAGGCCCGGCATCTTGTCCTCGGTTTTCATCAGGCCGCTTTGAAATGACTCACTAACTGATCATCAATAATACATGGACGGGATGCTTTCTTTTGAGAGGGAATGGGGGAAAAACTAGGCCAGAGAAGCCTCGATCTGTGCTCTTTTCTTCAAACACGCTCGGAGATATTCGGTCCAGAAGCCCAACGCACCTCTCCCTCGTCCGCGCAATTTATTTTACAGTGAAACTAAGCGCCGCCCTGTTCGTCTTTAATTTGCCTTTCATCCGGACCTCCTGGCGATTTCCCAGCGGCATCCCCGCTCCCTTTCGCACCCATAAAATATTGATCCTCAAATATTTATCCCGCAAACATCCACAGGACCTGACCTGTATTCCCAGCGTATGTGAAATATTCACCTTCCGCTCAATAATTGATGGCGGCATCCTTGTCTCGACACCTCCGCGCACCTTTTGGCAGCCACTGCTGGAGCGCGTTTTACTCGGAGCGGGTGAACAACAAAAACACAGAACGCCTTTTAATTAGGCCCTTGGCTGAGAAGTCCAGGGTGGGGATAGGGGCTGACTGAAAGGGTTGGAGAGCTAGAGCCAGGGATGGATGGAGGGGTTAGCATGGCAGCCTCTAAGATGGAATTAATGTGGTTATTCAAGTGTGGTCAAAATTCCCCCTCCCCGCCCTCTCCACTCCAGATCTCTCATGAAAACACACGGGATTACCAAAGTTCAGGTCGCGTCGCTTTGGTTGCTGGCAGGAGTCCAACATGCTCCTGCAGATTCTCTGAAGGCGATACCTGTCCTTGTCAGGAACATCTGACTTGAGCTTCATCTCGATTTAAAGTAGAAAAAAAAGAAGAAAATAGAGCAAGGAACGGGTTCCACCGCCACACCACGTCACGTCCATGTAGTTCAGACGCGGCAGTCACTTCCCTGACACCCCCGCACTTCACCTTGCGGACGGGGCGAGGATTACTGTAGCAGCGAACCCCGATCGAAACCCGGGAGCACGTGGGAAACCAGCAGCCTGCCGGCCCGAGGATCTCGTCTCATGGGTGTAGTGCCCCTCGGCAAGGCACCTCACCCCGATCCACCAAAATCTGCAGTGAGAATGATGAGATGAGAATGAAGGCATAAGTCACACACATTGGATAATGGCATACATCAAGTATCTATCTATCTATCTATCTATTATTATTAATGTTGTTATTATTATTAGTATTATTATTATTAGTATTAGTAGTATTAGTAGTGGTAGTAGTATTAGTATTAGTAGTATTAGTATTAGTAGTAGTAGTAGTAGTATTAGTATTAGTCATAGTATTAGTATTAGTATGAGTATCAGTATTATTATTATTATTAGTAGTAGTAGTAGTAGTAGTAGTATTAGTATTAGTCATAGTATTAGTATTAGTAGTAGTAGTGGTAGTAGTAGTCATAGTATTAGTAGTAGTAGTAGTAGTATTATTATTATTATTAGTAGTAGTAGTAGTAGTAGCAGTAGTAGCAGTAGTAGCAGTAGTAGCAGTAGTAGTAGTATTAGTAGTAGTAGTAGTAGTAGTAGTAGTAGTAGTATCCATGATGGTGATGATGATGACCATCATCATCATCATAAAACAGAATAAATGGAATAGAATAAAAATAAATAAAATGAAATCAAATAAATAAAATAAAATTTGTCCCACAATTCATTATTTAGCTGGTGGTCATTCTGTTTTAGTGCTTACCGTTTGCTGCTTTTGCTAGATTCACTTTGACTTTAAGCCGCCTTAAGGTCAAGCGTTTTGGAAGTGTTGTCTGCACCGACTCCCGCCCTCACACATCTTGCATGTACATTACAGGTTATTTATAGCCCCTCTTAGACTCGCCCAAGTGAGTTTTCCATTAAAGGTGCATGCGCCATGCCTACTTCGACTGCATAATGTGCCCTCATGTGTGCCTGCGCAACTCATATGTAAAAGCCAGCTAATGGATATATATATATAAACTGACAATCGAGCCACTGTGGACATCCTTGTACATGGTCGCCCTCCCGGTCCCTTACGGATCTGCACATTGTGACCAACCTCCTCATCAGCCCCGAACTGCTTCTGATGAGATAGTTGGGGCTGGCTCCCAGCTGAGCTGAGCGGAATCCAGCTGTGGATTTTACTCATGGGAAAGTCAAGGCCGTCAGGTGACGGGGATTCGCAGAGGTCGGTCTAAGAGTTTCACTGCAGCCATGTCTGGAAACTGGGGAACCTCTCCTCATCACTGAGGGAAGAAAGTCTGCAATGATTAGGGCAATGAAATATCACCTCTGTTTTCATAGACGTAGTTGTCACATCTCCGCAAGTGAAAAATAACCAGGAGAGTGATGCAGTTAAATGAAATGAAAAGGGAAAGTGGTGCAATACCCAGTAATGAGTTCTTACCGAATCTCTGAGACAGTATCAATTGTTTTGCATATAAATGTTTTAACACACGTTTTAATCTCACGAAGGCATTCTTAAACTTGTCCCATGCAGGGAATGTAAGGTTGGGCACACAAGGCCTTAAATTGCATAGTGTGTATAAAAATATATATATATATATATATATATATATATATGTATATATATATACCTATATATATATATGTATATAGGTACAACTCATGATTAAAACTTCAAAGCTGACAAAAGTGTAGTTATAGATGTTTACAGCTGGCCAAGTCACCATACGGACTCGACTAATGCTAACATACGGCTAATGCTAACTCGCTAACACGTGTGTTTCATTGAGCAGCAGAGGTGAAGTCTACCAGGTCTCCAGCATACATCAGCCCAGAGGGTTACAGTATTTGTTTCGGAAGATTGCATTCATCGCAGATGCTGTGCTCAACCCCAGAAGGCAACAAGAGAAAGTCAAAAGTGATTCTGATTGGTTTCCACAACGGCTGACTGTCGGCCTGACGTGTCCACGCGTTTACACACCGTTACGCAC
Organism: Karalla daura; assembly: GCA_029224185.1. NCBI lineage: Eukaryota > Metazoa > Chordata > Actinopteri > Chaetodontiformes > Leiognathidae > Karalla > Karalla daura. Next base: position 615,999 of record CM055211.1, on the reverse strand, counting down.
AGTTGCTGCAAACACATTTCAGAGACATATGCCCAGGTGTGTTTCCGCAGGATTCACAGCACCCCGAGACAATCTTCTGCCCCTCTCCCTCCTGTTAAATCCCTCAGGTCAGGTGTTGGTTGACCCGGTTAATATTGTATTTCCTCGTTCCTCGAATATCAGGCCAGAAAAAGACTTTTGAGATAAGCAAGTCTCCATATTTAACCAGTGGATGTCACTGCACAGCCACAGCAGCTTCGTGGGTGGGAGAAGGCCGGAGAAGTCACAAAGGCTGTGACTCGACCGGACAGCCGGACCAGCATTTCTCACAGTCATTTGTGTACAGGGATACAATACATGTGTATGTAAACACAACAAAACGACAAACCAGAAGAATGGATGAGAATATATATATATATCTTTAAGTGAAGCATGATGCGACGTCGGCACGAGTGATTTTATTCTAAAAACGACCGGACACTTTGACCTCCGACCTCGGACCCAAACCGATTACCATGTGGCGGAATTCCCTCGGCATATAAAAAGATCTGGGACCCACGTTCGACATCCTTTGGGCAGGTCTCGTCCTTGGACGTTACACGACAGAGGTTGTGTGGTGACACGGGCTCAGAAGAGACAACCGGCTCTCCACCTCTCCTCTCACTACCACTGCACCTCTCACACACCGCAGTGACTCAAGTAGTCCATGAAGCAAAGTAAGCTGCACTGGGGGTTTTGGGTGCTTCTTGCTAGAGGGCAAACAGAGCTTAGATCTCCTTGACTTCGGTTTAACTTCTGTTGTCCTCAGTTAAACGAGAATAGGGTACTTCCTGTGCAGTGTATCCACTCCAAAAGTATAGCGTAGTATAGAAAAAAGCAAAGGTATAGTATTGGGGAGTATGGATCTGTGCGTGTGTGCGGTACGTTCAGGAATCAGGTGTGTCAGGGCGAACGAACCGCCTCCTCGGCACAGTTCTCTGATAGCAGTTTCGTCACAGGATGGACATCCACTCCTCTGCGGGCAGTTGGTTCAGCGAAACTACGACCTGCCGTTCAGTAAACCAATCACCTCCTCATCGTGTGTTTGAAGTAAGGCCTGACTGAAGGGCTGACATCATCCACGATGTCAGCTCGAGGTTGAAACCACTTTTAAGAGGATTTTGATGGTTTTACAACAAAACCTGGTTGATACAGTGACAGTTAAGTCACTGTACAGCATTTATATTTATTAACCGCCCTTAACTCGTGATAACGATTTATTATTTCATCATCACGGGATAACATTCTGATAATGCAGTCATTCGTTATCAATATCTAGATATAACTGGCCTGATCACATTGATTTAATTTATCATCCGGAGTCCTTAGATCTCCTTAGATGACGATGCCTCAACTTTGAGTGGGGCACATCCTGATGCTTTGACCAATAATGGACACTTGTCAACCTCCCCCTCAGTGTTGTGTATGTAAGCATGTACTGTAAGTATGCGTGCATCGATGATGCGCGATGTGTGTCAATCTTTGTGGGATAGAGGGGTATCACTTATTTGTTGATGTCGTTTTGTACCACGTAAGCACTTTGGGCTGCTTGAAAAGTGCTTTTTAAATGAATTTTTCAGTGACTGATTCGTTCATTCATTGATTCATTCATCTGGCATTCCAGCTGGGACGCGCCGTAACAGACAGCGGCGTCTGAAGACTGAGACCCAGCACGCATGGAAACAAAGGTAATCAATGAAACACATTCATGCATTATCACAAGAAAACAAACTCTGTTATCCCGATATAATGACATAATAACTCAGTATCAATAGAAAAGCTGTTTTCACTAAATAACAGCAACAAAAGGAAAAAAATAATTAATTCCACGTTAGTTTTAACTTGATCCTTTTTTCTTTTACATCAGAGATGGTATGCATCAAACTGTCCTACATCATAAACAAACCTAGACAAACGTATCACATTTGAGAAAGTTGTTGGCCACGCTTTTGCCGACACGTTTTCAATTTTCAATTTACATCCAAGGCAACGTCGGAATTGTCTGACATCCCTCAAAAATAATGATATGTAGTCTGTCACATTCACATCACACGGATCTTCTACCTCAGGACACGCAACAAACAGGTACGATTGCTGCTATCACAGTGTGCCGGGCATTTCATTCTTATTTTTCATGTTTTCCATTGTCATTTCGGTTCATCTCCTCTTTCTCTGTTTCACAATTTCTCAACGACGTCACACTCATTCCACAATCAAAATCAGTTGACCGTCCCGGCTGTGCATTAAAAAGGTCATTACATTTACATTACATTACTTTGTCCAACATACCGCTGCTTGTGATAACACCCTGCCCTACCCTGGACCTGCACTTTCTTCATCAATATCTTCTCATGCAGCCCATCCTTGAGATTTGATTTTGAGACTGGTTTCCTGTCTATTGATTGAAGTGTGTGTGTGTATATATATACATATATATATATATATATATATTTATATATCAATGGAAGGGTTAGGTTTGGAATATGAAAAACAATGGTCCCTCAAATACTGCTTCTTCATGGCACTCATCTACACATTCATACGTAGTCCGTTGTGACAAGATGACATTCTAAAGTAGAGCTGTGCATGGTTTCCACATATCGCGCAGCCTCGTGAAAACTGTCCTGGAAATGAGAGCAGCAGATAAAGGTAAATTTAGGCTCGCTTTGACTCCGTTAACGAAATTCCCGCAGTACGGCGGGGTAATGAGGGAGCGGCAGCATTTGATGTTTTTTTTTGTCTTTTCAAATCACAAGAAGAGCCAAAGATAGTTGCTTAACGCCTTTCATGTTGTTTCCTGCCCGGTTTTTTACAAAGCAGAGAGAGGATTAAAACACAAAGCGAAGAAAAGTTGTACATGCGCAACATCCCTTAAATTTGATGAATAGCATCATTATTAACGCATTCGGCACAGAATGCAATGGACATATCCCCGAACGCCCCTGAGGCGAGACTGAACAATCCGTGTTGCTTCATTTGCAACAAGTTTGACATCGATGGGCCTGATAGTTCTGGAGATATAAGCAAAATATTTCAACCAAAGTGCTGCCCCTTGTGGCCAAACGCACGATCCGAAATGCGTGAAAATTGTATCAGTTCTTCATCTGTGAGTGATGAATCTGTCTGCCAAATATCAGAATTCAAATCCAAATGTTGTTCGAGTTATAAGCAGAAACGTAATTTTTCAACCAAAGTGCCGCCCCTTGTGGCCAAACGCACAATCCGAAATGCGTGACAATGGCATCAGTTCTTCCCCTATGAGTGATGAATCTGTGTGCCAAATATCAAAATTCAAATCCAAATGGTGTTCGAGTTATTGCTTTAACACAAAAAAACATGTCGGGCCAGAACCATAATACTGTATCCCCGACACTTCGCGTTCCGGGATATAATTGAGGAAAGTTGTCAAAACTGTAGGAAAGGTAATTGCAAATGTCCGTTTAGATATGGTGCTATATATAAAATACAGCCAACGTGCTGGGTCCCCATGCCAAAATGATGGCAGTGACAACACTGGTAGGAGAAAGTACCACTCATTCCTGGTTGTACGTCATTACAGTGAGGAGTTGTAAAAAAAAAAAAAAAAAAAATAGCTGTACATTTGACGCAACCACTCTTTCATGGCGGGGATTATTTTTATCTAATCAAGCCAGATTGTTGGCCCCTGTGACCGCCCGGGTCTGCATGGGACATCAAACTGTCGCCGCTGCAGATGTCAGGCCCGGCGAAAGTCAAGGACAGGATGGCCAGCCAGCGACGGTCATTTAAATTAATGAGCAGGGGGGTGGGGTGGGGGGGTGGGGGTGGGGGGGCGACACGGAGGGAGCTGCCCGCGGCTGACAGTTACCACATATGACACCAGGTGCGCCGGGAGCCCCGTGGGCGAGGCACCGAGGAGCAGGAACGGCGGCGGGGGGGTGGAAGGGGCAGCATGGGCAGGAGCTGGCAGAGCTTGTTGGAGAGCGGGCCAGCTAAGGGCGGACCGGCCGACAAGAAAGGTCAGGGCGGGGGGATGAAAAAGAACGGAACGGGGGCCTCGTCGGGCAGTGACAGGGGGGGGGGGGGGGGGGGGGGGGGGGGCGGGGGGAATAGGTTGGGATCCTCACCGCCTACACCTATTCCCTCTGTCCAACCTTCCATTACACACACGCGCTCTCGCTGCTCGCCCTTCAACAATTGCCAATTATCGGAAACGCTGACTTGGTTCGGTTCACCTAAAGCTGTCAGTCACCGCAGATGGGTGGTTAACTGGCCCATTTAGACAGCGTTGTCAGGCCCATAGGTGGGAGAGAACACCCTTGTCTGTGTCTTTACTCCAGCATCCCTGCTCATTTTGATGAGCTTCAAGCAGTGTGGTGCGAGTTTGATCCAACAGCATTATATATATATATATATATATATATTCAAAAAATGCTGCAAAAAAAAGATCTAACTTTGATTATTTACCAAAAAGTTTGAAATAGTATTAGAGGAGTCATCACTTTATATCACTTTGCATCCAGTCTCCCTCAAATTGCCTTTAATTTCATTATTAAGATTCATTGTGAGAAGAAAAATCAAACGCAGAGCTCATTCCGACCATTTTTCATACTGTGATTTTCTGGTTCTGACTGGTCCGACTGGTCATTGTTGTGAATGAACCACGTTTTAATTGGGCGCAGGAAGAGCCAGAGTAGGGGGCTGATCCAGTGCATGCACGCAGTGACAGCCTCCAAAACGACAAGAGCCCCTTCTTAAAGGTGCACACAGCGAGTGACGAGCATGGCCGGCGTACGGAATTCAGCCCCGTTGCCCGGTATCGTCCCGATTTAGTGAAACATTCAGGCACAAACATAAAGAGCGGCAGGGAGAGTGGCAGGAGCATTACTGGAGATAAATTGAATCCACTGCTCCCTGGTAGCTCGGTCCGACGGCGCGGGGACAATCAAAACACTTTGGCGACCAACAACGGAGCGGATGGCGTGGGAGCAACGTTTAGACAGGCCGGGGGGGTTCATGCGGTGGGCGGGGCTAAGAGGAGGGGCTTATATGCAAACATACGGTGGCCCCGGAGGTCAAAACAAAGCGACGATTCAGAAAACACTACGGCATTTCACAAAACAAAACGAAATTTCACAAAACAAAAAAAAAGGTTCCACAAAACAAAACCAAATTGCACAAAACAAAAACAAAATTCACAGAACCAAAACAAATTTCACGAAACAAAACGACATTGCAAAAAACACAACGACATTTCAGAAAACGCAACCACATTTCAGATGACAGAAAGGGGTAGGGACAGCTCTTCTGGCTGACGGGCATGATGATGTTGTTGGTTGGTTTCCTTGTTATTGTGTTTTGTGAAATGCTGAAGTGTTTTGTGAAACGTTGTAGCGTTATCCGAGTGGTTGTTTTGTTTTGGCCTTCAGGGCCACCGTACAAATGGCATCCAGTGGCAATGACATCACAGCAGCGGAATCAAATTTTCAGCATTTTGGTGCGTTTGGTACTCCGGTTTGAACAAATGGCCAAATGAGTGAAAAAAGTCGGCCACTTTCAAATAGGCAAGTTTCAACGGGGATCCAACAGTGACGTACCGGTTTTAACAAGGAAAATGTGATGTCCTGGTCATGACTCTTTTTACATCCTTTACAATGTTTATGTGGTTTTGTACAGCTTTGCTTTGCTGATTCATACTGACGTCCGGAGGCCGTCCCTCCACCTGTAGCTCTCCGACTGCCTGTCGGCGTGATCGATCGGACGCAGCTGGCTGTAATTCATTTCCGAATGTTCAAATCTGCATGTTCTGTGTAGTGAGGGACAGATCCGCTCCAAACCCCCGCACCCCCAACACCAGCAGACCTCAGCAACGCCATCTCCATCTCGAAGTTTCACCCCTTTTCATCCCCTCACACAAGTGTACTGAAACAGCTTCCCGTTACTTTGAGGCAACGGCTTTGGTAATTTCGCTGTAGGTCTCAGGTCAAGTGTTTGGATTGCAAATTTTGAAGAAGTAACAATGTCGCTGGCGCGCAGACTCTCTGATGAAGGTAGTCAAGCTTTTCTACCCGTTTGCCAATTATGCTCAAGGTTCCTGACAAATGATTTATGACAACCCCGCTAGAAAACAGCAAATGAGAGTCACCAAGAAAAAGGAATCGAGGTTTATTCTTTTTATTTTATCTCTTTTTTTTCTTGCACCCCTTCACAAATCCACTTCAGGGGCTTTCAGGTTCTTGCGTATCAAAAAACGTTTATGCTTTTTCTGTGCTGAATTTCTGGAATTAGAATTTTTTTTTTAAATGCCAATAAATTATCACTCAAATGAAAAAACAAAATGTGGGAAACTGAAGAGAAATTGATGGGGATATTGCATAAAAAATATGTGACGCTGTCACTGAAAGAGTGTCTGATAAAAAGCATGTTTGTACATCACAAACTAACATGAAAACAACATGTTAGAGTGCAGAGTTAATAGCAATCCTGCATTTCAAATAGTCAAACTCTCATATGATGATGACTGATTTCTAATTGTTTGATTTTATGATGGTTTCTCATTTTGAGGAAGGGTTTAGGGTAGATTGGTTGTATATGGTTAATATAAAACTGCATCACAAGTACTAATTTTAATCATCGGTTTGAGGTCGTGGTTCCACTTAAAAACGTAGTTTGCTGGGTTATTGTGTTGCGGTGTTATGTTGATTTCTGTCTGTGCAATGGCCTTCAAACAGCTAGATGTCCATATTGGTCCAGAATGGTTTTTTATATTTGAAAGACTCTTACCACCCCAAAAGTGGCATTATTCTTACTAGGTTAATTATCTGCGTATTAATATGGATGATGGCTCATTGTTCGAATTCTATGTTTTATCTCAAGTTACTTTCTTTTCAACATAACAACATTAATACTGATCGTTTCATTCATCTTCTTACCTGCCTCATGCCCACCGGTGTCCCCGGGGGGTCTGCTGGTGCATCTCCAGCCTGCATAGAGTGAAAGGCGGCTGCCGGCGGTCCTCCTGGTACTGGTTCACCAGGTCAGAGGGTGCTGGTGGCACTGGTAGCAGCCCTGTCACACCTATCCGACCAATAAGCCCCTCCGGAGGGGGGGCAGCATTTGCTTTTCTGCCCGAGCCTGGAGGGCAGCCAGGAGACTTCCCTGCTATCTTTCGATCCACCTGGGCCAGAAACTCACACAGTTGCTGCGGCTCCTTAAATGCATTGCATGTATTTATGTATACGCAATAAATAGAGCGTCAAGGGCTCTATGTGGGAGGGGTCGCTGGTATTGTCTGTTTGCTGGTTACAACAGTTCAACACAAAGTGTGCTCTATTGTTGCTGGCTGTCCTGTACGCAGCCTGTGAGTCTTACTTTTGGGTCATTTATTCCTTTTTTTTTTAAATACAGATCATATCGAATCAGGCATTTTCACCATACATCAGGCATCAAGCGGCTGGTAGCAAGTGGCAGCATCAAGGAAGAGTTCTTCCAGTCTGCCTCACGCCTGGCTCCTTGTTAGCTGCAGCTCCTTCTGTGCTCATCACGGTCTACCTTTCCTGGTCTCCACATCTCCAGCCGTGTCACACATGGCCCGAAACGTCTACCTCTGCACATTGTCTCTTTGAGTGATGGCAAACAGCAAGCAGAGAGCGATGTACATCAACTCCAACTGTGTGTCTCAGTCTGCGAAAAGGTTCGGACTCCCACACCAGCGCTGTTACAGCCACAGATGTGATCAAAAGACGGCAACAACATTTCATCAGTCACTGATCCGGCAGATTTTATAATAAAGCTTTGAGCAGCGTTTTGATTCCCGATGCATCCATCAAAAGTTGGAATGGTTACTTTTTTCCATGTCCCCGGTTCATAAGCGAGTTGCAGAGAGTCTGGACATGCCTTTGAGAGACCTTGAATCTCTTAAAGAGCCATGGTAACAGTTTTATTCCAACATCATCTGTCCATTCAAAGCAGTTCTTTCACCATTGATCATTTCCTTGAATCTCTCGCTCTCCATTCACTTCCTGTTTATATACACACACGCACACACACACACACATATATATATATATATATATATATACACCCTCTCAGGAATGAAGTGAGACTCTGTCCCACTCTCACCCCATCCACGCCTTTGTCTCCTGCAGACTGGATGATTATAGCATACGTCTCAGTCAGATCCCCGGCTGGAGCATGAAGGCTAGAGTGCTGTTGGGCTCCTGATGAGAGTGCGAAAACAATAAACATTACACAGCCATCCTTCATCCCCCCCTATGCTGGTGTCTCATCCCTGCTTGCATTTCATAATTCTCGGTCCTCACGTACCAATGCATCCACAGAAATGACAAGAGGTATCTCCTCGGGAAGTGCTCCAGGCATGTCTATCTTGGAGGAGACACAGAGGCAGACCCATGGCAAAGTCCACTACTGAGAGGACTCCCCTGCACAACTCCCATTCGCGGCACGGACACACGTCCGGGTAATAGCATCGCAGACTCATTGCAATAATCAGCTGCTGGACATGGGTGATCACTGGAGCTCTCGTGTCACTGGAGGACGTACACTGTGCGGACTGTGCGCCAAAATCATGTACTGTGACTCACATGCAGGTCGCCTAACCCTAACCCTGAGGCTGCAGGTGGGACAGATCATGACGCAGTATATTTGAGAGACCATGCCGCCATTGTTTGAAGTCGGGCCGTCATTTTTTCTTTGCTTCTGTGAATATTTTCAACCTGAATATTTGATTTTTGCTTTTTGTTTTTTTTTGGACATGCTTTATGCAGCAACTTAAACCCGAGGCTGCAGTATTAAATAAGTCGGGACCAAAATAAGAAAAGGCGCCCGGGTGGAGCGCTCATCCTAGCCGACTCCGTCACGACAATGAATGGCAGGGGCAACACGTCCCATCTGCTTAAATCTTAATTAAATTCTTTAATTAGTCCACTGTAATTTGCAGAGAAGAGCCGCGTGGGTTTTGGAGTGATGATGACATCCAGATCCATAATTCCTTGTTTAGATCTCCTGACGCGGTGCTATTTTAAGGGCTCGGAAAATGACCGGCTAAAACCAGGTAAGCAGTCAGTGGTGGATTAACGAGGTGTCATTTAAGTGACACATTCTATTTTGGCGGTTGGACCATATCAGGCCCATTGGATCCGGCTTGGTGAGACACTGAACAATTGCGTGACTGTAAGCCCAATTACATGCCAGACAGCCCTGGAATCACAAAATTATGAAGCTGCTGATCATGGAAAACTAATGATATTGCACATTTGAAAGACATTATCCAGGGCAGGAAGCTAGCAGGGCAGTATGGCATCAGTGGGAATAGCTATCTGAAGTATTTACAGCTCACATTACAGGCAAGATTTACAAGTAATTGTAGGTCTAAGTCTAACCAACACAATTAGACTTTGATATTAGTGCGCAGATATTGACATCGTCTAAAGCGGGGGTAGGACAGGTCTGCATACAGACACGACCGTGGCCTGGGAGCCATCCTCCGGGAACCTTTCTCTGGAGCTGCAAGAGGACACGGTGCCCATCCAGTATCTCATGAGGAGACCGGATTTTGGGCACGAGGAGCCTAAAGTTGGTATCTTTTAGGCCCCAGGGCCTGGCCCCTCACCAGCTCCTTCTCCTTGTAATGCCCAGCTTTGACCATGACGGGCCTCGGTCACCGGCTGTCAGGCTTGCCCTCTCTGATGCAGCGTACCAGCCGGGACTTACAGGACTCGCGCACGCCGTCTACCCAAGAAGTTGACGGCATGTGAGATCACACAAGGCGAAGCACCCTGCAAGCGCCCGAACGACAGACCGCCGAGCTGCCAAGCTTCTTTTCTGAGCGGAGTCAGGGTCGGACGTGGCGGCATTAGCTCTTTTCACTCTGGCGGTCAATGACGCGCCGCCACGTTCTCATCCGAAAAGAATACGGGAAAAAAAAAAAAACACTCCGCGTGCGTCCTGTTTCTCTGCTGTGTCGGGAGCGCCGCATTATGCCCGGCGATGGCTCAATGGGAGGAATAAAAATCACAAATTACACGCCGGCGGTTTTTGCCAGGCTGTTGTCAGGGCGACGGCAGGAGAAATCCCCGGCGCGGAAGCTGGCGCACATTCTTGCATATGTGAGGATGGAGGCAGCAAGAAACAAGAGGGTGCTGACCCTTGACACGCGCCTTCACACGCGCTCACGTTCGCAATACGACACTGCGAAACACTGTTGGACGTTGGATAGGTTACATTGGCCACCTCTTTGTGCCTCGCGTCACCCGGCACAGCGGTCGAGGTTCTTTCCGGGAGGTCGCAGTCTGTCGCTTTTCTTCTTTTACGCGCCTGCCCCCCCCCCGTCAGAAGGCTTGCTCTGCGTCCTTCCATTGCGCTCCCAGGCGGTGAATCAGAGGTGCGTGCGCGCAGCGGATGCTACAGAATGTCAAGTGAGGTCGGTGTTTTGCCATCGTATCGGCAACAAGTAAGCGGCGCGCTCAAAGCAGCCCATAGGGGGGAGTGGGCTAGATGTAATTATGGGTATATGTGTATATATATGTGGGTAATGTATTCCGATACAGGTATATATTAAGTAGGTCATTGCCATTGTTGCAACAAGTGGTTTGGTGAAGGGAGCAAACTTTTGGGTGATTGTTTGGTGTAATAACTGAAAAATAACTCATATAAGATTGCACATGCACTCCAGTATCCCTGGAGTGCATGTGCAATCTTATACGAGTTATTTTTCAGTTGAATGAACGGACCCCTCCAGAGAAGTGAATGGCGTAATCCAAATCGTAACCCATACATACAAAGACACCAAAGGGACGTCCCCGGGGAACTCGTATCGCATGGTCGTTTACCTAAATGTGTTGAAGAACAAATGGGAAGCAGAATTTCAGACAGAAATCAGCGCCGAAGAATGGCTAATCATGTGCAACACGCATCCACTGATTCAGGTCAAGAGGTCAAGAGTAAACAAACAAAAATATGCTCCGCTGGAAAGAATGTGTAGCGATGGGTCCCTCACAAAGTGTTCTTAGATGTGATAAGATAGCACAACTTTGGAAACTGTAATATGAGCCAGTGCCAAGAACATGGTTATGAGATCCACATGTCCTCTAGAGTACTCTGCAGCACTCCATCTGAATAACTTCTGTGAAGTGATTTTTGTGTATTTTTGTGCGTTTCTTACGTAGTTTTTCCCATGAAAACTGAGGTGACAAAAGAATGAAAATAAACGTAATGATGAGTAGTTGGGACGAGGGAGGATAATGGAAAACGGTGCCATGGGAGTCCGCTGGAGCGCTCGTAGGGAGAGGCAGGAAATGCACCCTGGACAAAAGGCCAGTCCATCGCGAGGCACACACATGGCTCCCTCTCGCTCTCACAACCCGAGCCAATTTAGAGTTTTCTCCCAGCCTAATCGTGCGTGCTTCCGGACTGTGGGAGAAAACTGGGGTATTCGGAGAGGACCGAGGCGCCACTTAACCCTATCCGCTGCGTCCTCTTCCCTCACACCAGCTGACTTCGTGTCCACTTTCACGACGTCTATGGATCTCTCTCTCCTCGAGGCCCCCTGCCCGGCAGTTCCAACCGATCCGTCCTCTCTACGTGCCCGAAACCGCTGTGCTCCGGCCCCTTTGGCTTAACGATCGAGGCGTCTGACGTGCTAGACAGGAGGGCAGATAGAAACTTCGTCGATCCGTCTGAGAGGCGGTGGGAATAGGTGGTGTAATATGTGTGTGTGAATGGTTAAAGGTACTGGTTAGAGCAGGTGGTTCTCGGCCACGAGTGTATGATCAGGGTGCGAATGGGTGAACGTGACTTGTGACACGGTCCGCAAAGCGCTCCGAGTGGTTCGCCATTTGCAGCCATTTACCATTTGTGCAGCAATGATGTAATAAAACGATTGAGCCGGTAAAGTCACGACTTTTTGCCAATTATGTAAGAGGTTGTTACAATAGTTGGTGTTAATTAGGTTTTAGGCGGGCTATTGCAGTTAGTGTCTACCTCCAGCTGTGCCACAGTCTCTTAAAAAAATAGAGCATACCAGGTCTCACCCATCAGTCTAGACAGTTTTGAAGAAATCATAGTAATCACACAGAGTACATTACAGATGATACTCTGAGGGTAGCCTCAGGATCATCTGCTGGTATCACCTCCTCACTACGTCGATATGAACATTCGCCACGAGGAGCAACTGTGGCGTCTGTGCTTAAGACGAGCTTTTCCTGTCTGAGAGACGGCCGCACTACGACCCGGCCCACGGGCTCCTTATTCCTGCCGGGCCTACGCTCAGACCGCTGCGATGGCGACGCCGCATCATCTACGAAGCCGGGGCCGCCCCCCCCCCCTCTAGAACCACCCCACCCCCCCGTGCGGAAGCTTCGCTCCGACCGGCTGATGGCGGCTGAGGGTCTCCGCCGCCGAGCCGGGGCCCGATCGATGATTGATTGGCAGTTTGATCGACTGTGATTCATGGTCTCGGGGCTGCCCGCGCGCGCCTGTCGGACGGGCTGGCAGCTCGTTTGTTCACATTAGAGCCGGCGTCGGGGGCAGAGCCACTTTGCATTTAGAGCGGCTCGTACCGGCGGTTGGCGGCTCGTACCGGCGTCAGACGTCGCACGCCAGCGCTCTGATTGGTGGGGCCGCCGAGCCGCCACAGAGCGACGAATGAGTGATCGTCAGAGGGCGTTCTGACGAGGATCCCTTTCGGGATCGAAAAAGAAACGAGGGGGGAGAGGAGTCTGAACCGGGAAGAAATGAGCACGTACGGGGAAAAAATATGACTTAGTCATCTTATTAGCATCATCATTATCATTATGGGAATATCAATATCAGCAATAGAGGAATATATATACAGGGAATATTTTAAATGAATACAGCTCAGTACGTTCCACACACAATTAAGTAACCTTAACCTGCTGAGAAACGAGGAAAAAAAGTGTCTGTAAATGTATGTTTTTGTGTGATTTCCTATTTATTTTTGCCTAAAAAAAAACGCCTCACAATTTGTATTATTTTAAATAAAGTTTTTGTTTTCATATCACAGCATGTCCACTCCAGAGGACAACAGGACTATTTCCATGTGAAAATAGAACACGATTTAGAAAATGAGAACAGAGAAGCATCGTGTGGTACTAGATTGGACTCCCGTGTCTCCATCTGTTCTCTCCTCTTTCAACAATGTGGCTGCTGGTACGCCGGCCTAATATTGTACTCGACTGGACTCTAGTTTTCATGGATTTTAGGGTCATCTTGATTAGCAGGAAGCCCAGGTAGCACAGGTGTGAATCTGTAAGTAAGTAAGTTAAGTTCCCAGCATGCAAACCTGCCACGTGACACATCACTGGAAAGCCCAGGATGTCCTCTGCAGAATACTATAGGGCTCGATAGGGTAACTCCAAATACTTAAGGTAGACACGTGTGAACAAAATGTCCATTATAAAGGACATAAATGAATGGGCCTGGTCTCAGGAGGATGTGGAAGGCGGTATCACTGTCCCGATGCTTTTAAACTTCTGAGTGCCCATGGAAAGAAGCTGTTATGTTAACAGGTTCAGACAGGAGCATTAGAGAAATGAGGATTTCTATTATTGTAACCTGATCATGTATACTACATGAACAACCAACTAGTTTGCACTACAAAGGGAAGCACATGTAATCGCGTCATTGTCGCCTCAAGACTTGAGTCGACTCAACCGGCTGATTTCATTATCCTTAAAAAAAATGGTGAATACATGTATGAAGTCGGATACTGTCAACAAAATGAGAAACTGAAAAACAGCAAAGAAATAACTAAGACTATCTCTCCATCTATGTACAGCTGATTTAAGTGAATAAGCTTCTGGACAAATGATCTTTGATGAGATTGTTTGCAAAGTGTGGTAGCAGCAGGCCATCAACTCCTCTGTGCCCATAGGTGACCTTTCAACTGCATCCCATTCGTGTTAATTGTTGAGGTGAACTTTGGGCAGGTTCAATACTCCGCCTCCTAAATCCCATGATGTTGCACAACCTCCACAGAAATGATACCGTTTATTTCTAGCCGATTTCAGGGACGATTAGAGCGCGCACCCTTCTCTGTTTGTGCCTGGATCGTGCGGCATGTGTTAGCAAGTCAGTTGTTTTGCATTTTGGGAATGAAATTCATCATTTAACTCACTCAAAAATGTAAGACTATCACTGAACATCAATCACTTCATGATTTTTTCTTATCTGGCTGCTCAGTCTGAAATTTGAAGGTGGGTTTGAATGTGTCAAGATCCCCTTCCTCCCAAAGACAGTCATGCAAATAAATCTATAAGTATTATATATCAAATTAGAATAGAACACACATCAAATTCTCCATATAGACCTGGTCTCTGACACATCCAGAATTTGTGTTTTTCCACTCTGGATCCAAAGAACTTGAAGTTGACATGGTTCACACAAATCTGTTGGTATCGATTCCAGCTGCCATTCTCCCCGTTCTGTCTTTTGTCATTGTTTTCTGTATTTTCAGCCGTGCCTGTGCCTCTTTATATTGCCCCTGAGGGCATGTTTGGAGCCGAGCGCAGAGTGGGCTCGTCCCTGTAATCGGAGCATCAAGGTCGTTGTTAGCTGTGGGAAATGTGTACTAATAAAGCCCCTGCAGCCGTGGCAGAGAGCCCTGATGCAGAGCATGCACCAGAGTTCTCACCTTGGTGAGCAGCATAGGTAATCTCCAGCTCTTTTACGTTTAGTTTGCTGTCTTTGATAACAGCGTCTGCGTGAATAAAGCCCTGGATAGAAACAGCAAGTGTGTAACCACCAGCTTTTAACACCACTTTTGCGTTTTCTGGTGCACGACAGCTTAGTGTAATGCCCACAAAGACACTGGAGTGGCTGGTCGTGGTCCACCTACACCCCTTGGTGTCGATGGACCTACTTTAGCCTGCCAGGCTTGGCATCAGGGCAGACGACGGAGTCATCCTCCTGCTGCATCAAGCTCTTTTGTATTGTAGAAAGAGAAGTCTACAAGCAGTGGTGGGGGGGGCGGGGGGGTCTCTCCTGAGGACCTTCTTCGATACTGTGGTGGCATCAGCTGTTTTCTTTGTGAGTGGTCCTGCTGGCACAGCAGCCTGTCAACGGCTGACAGGAAGAGGCTGGACAGACTGCTGAAGAAGGCCAGCTCTGTCCTGGGGGGGGGGGGCCCTCCCCTCGAACCATAGCAGGTGGTGGAAGAGAGGAGGACGGCGGCAGAGGTTCTCGAGCGTCAGAACACCTCCTCCATGGACAGGAGGAGAGGTTTGGCAGGTCCTCCCCCCCAGCTGCTCTTCTACCGTTTCTACTGTCTGCTCCCAGTAGAGCACACTCACTCATCCATCACCCACTCCATCACTCCATCTCTTATGCAGTGTATGATTCCTATGCCATTTTTATGCTTCTATTTAGTTCATACGGTGGGACAGTGACACTGCCTTTCATATGGTGACTACACGTGTGTGTGTGTGCATGTGAAATGCTTCATGTTCAACTACTGTATGTGGTGCTGTTAATTTTTTTTCACGACTGTATTAGTTGAAAACATTTCCTGTACATACTCCTCTAATAATGATTATAATAATACTAATAATATCATGACTGTATTAGATAGGAATATATACTTTTCCTGCACATACTTCTATCTTCTCAATACATACTCCTCTCCCCTATCTGCTTCAGCATTGCTTTGTATTCATTAAGCCCTTGTGTAACCTTTTTGCAGTTTAGTATGCAGAGTACAGTCAAGTTAAAGAATGTAGAGAAATAGAAAATGCATAGAAATGGACCGGTATCAGAAGACTATGTTACCAAGAGCCCTAATAATAATAAACAAGGAAAACAACAACGAGAAAAGTTTTATGTGGCTACTTGTTATTAGTGCATACACCATAAACATACGACATGGCATTCACGAGACGGATACAAAAAAATAACAAAGCCGGCAAATAAAACTTTTT
Source organism: Karalla daura (assembly GCA_029224185.1). Lineage (NCBI taxonomy): Eukaryota > Metazoa > Chordata > Actinopteri > Chaetodontiformes > Leiognathidae > Karalla > Karalla daura. Next base: position 600,049 of record CM055211.1, on the reverse strand, counting down.
TCTTTTCAAGCACATCGTTGGGGCCCGCGTTTCTTCTGATCTGTGTCGAATGTGTCAAGTGTGTTGTTTCCGTTTTTTTCCTACCACACTGATCTTGGGATCTGGACTAGCTGTGGAACCTCGCTCCATCCCAACTGGAGGCTCCCCGCTGGATGACGAAGTGTGGCCGGGATCTCATTCAATAGCGCAGAACGAGAAAGAACAAAAAAGGAAAAAAAAAAAAACTGACCTACAAAGAGGTCAAAGGAGATCCAAATTATCACAAATCCATAACACCCCTTTGCATTATGTGGATCAAAGTAGACTTCCGTACATTTACAATTACAAGTTACATTTTACAGGACATACAAATATTACATTCAATCCAGTGAAACTTATGGCAATTTAAAGGCATTAGAGCTAAATGTGCTTAATTGTCTCCCTCAGCACCGGTAACCATGAGAGACTGCACTAAACATTTACCTCTTTAATCACCACAAGCACACACAACAGTCTCATCTTCTCAACTTATTCAGTCAACAGTAGTTTAGAAAAATATCCCTGACACTAAATGAACTAAGTGGATATTGACACTAGCGCATCAAGTTACTGAATGTTCACTCACCGAGTGATCAGCGACAGACACGCGTTTTTTCCAGCTAGATCGGTGTGAAAACATTCCGGTCTCACAGTGCTTCAAAAATCTAAACATCCACAATTCATCCATTAACCGACGTTTAACATAATAAAGAATGAATAGAACTCCGTCCAAAACCTGATTTTTACAACTTACCAATGGATGACAGGAGAGTCACAACGCACAAACGCACATTGCCGTTCTCCCGGAAATGGAAACGGGGCGTGGCTACCGGACCTGATCACCTGACTCATGGGGTCTCCCTGATTGGCTAACCCTGAAATCACTCTACGCTGCCCTCTGCAGCAACTCCTCCTCTGTCTTGTTCTTTCCTTTCCACTATTTTTTCCTTTGGTACCCAAAATAAAAATACAAATATACAAAATTTAAACAAAATGCTATCCGCATTTAAAAATGTTTTTTTTCCTTAGAAAGGCTTTTCCAAATAACCAGAATTTTAAAGAAACAATTTCAATTTTTTATCTCTTTTTTCTTTTTGTATTCAATATCATCCCTATAACCTAGGTTACACCTGCATAACTTCTTAGCTCTCGTAGTTGACTTTTAATCACCATTTTTGCTTTCCCTCTCGAGCTCTCTCTCCACACACAGCTGTGCATCAGATCCCTATGCATTTCCCTCACAGGATTCATAGAAGGTGTGTGAATTAGCAACTTTTCAATCCAAACAGAAATCAAAGAAACATTTAAGTTAATTCCTTAACACTTCTGCAGACTCCTTTTTTTGATTGTTGACGAGCAGAAACCATTCTTTTTATCAGCTTCGACCTGTCAAATGCCAAAATGTGTTAATGAATGTAGATTTTGACACATTGATTGAGTTGAAGGCTGAAAACCAGACTTCTAATTTACACCCCCAAGACTGAAACCGTTTGCTATTTAATGACCTTGTGAACCGTTATGAATATGTCAGGTTAACTGTGTTGTCTAACGCTTCCATTAGTTATTAATGTTCATCCAAATAATGGATGTCACTGAAAACGAATCCGGCACTGAGCCATCTTTGCAATTCTAATCGAATCCGGCGCCCGCTTCTCTTCGGTGGCTTCATCGAGGCCAGTAGTTCACTCACTTCAAATAATGAACTAGTTTCGTGTCAGAATTCTCCATCGCTCTTCTATATTCCACGTCCCAAAATAATTTGGGCTCCCAGCTTCGGATCCATTCTGGGATTCACTATCTGTTTTGGCTCCGTGTTGCATTATATAAGAAAAAAAGCGGGGGGGTAAAAAAAAAGGAAAAATCAGAGGGGAGGATGTTTAATTAATGCCGCTCTGTTTTTCTGTTTCTGAGGAGTTTTGTGATCTCTGAGAGAAAAGCCAGGACGGCGTCGTATCTATCACAGTCAACATTAAAAACACTGGATTTCATTAGAGTAGCCCTTCGGCCATAACATATACAGTGTCTGGTGAGAGACTATCACCTACAAATGCACCTGCAGGGCGCCCAGGATGTTATTCTGTTCCACCTCCGCAGCGGTTCCAGCAGAGAGCTGATTGATGTGCGGATGGCAGGGGGCTGACTCGGGGGTCATCTCGGAGACACCCCTCACGGACTCCTCTCTCGGCTGGAGTCGGGTCCGTCGGTTCAAAAGGTGCGGCGCTTGCCTTCACAGCTCTGGGTAACGGAGCGGGTCCCCGTGCATCAACGCCGCGGCGGTCTCCAGATCGAGGCGCGCGAGCCGCCGCACTGACAATGTAGGCCAACTGTGATGCAAGGGTTTGCGCATCGAACATCCTCGGGGCGGAGGTTTCGCATAAATTAAATTGTGACTCCAGCAAAAGTACAAACGGGTGGATAAAAATGAAAACGCATCGGTTCGAGCTGTAAACCTCCAATGATTATTTGAAGATAAAGTCGGCTGTTTCTCCATACTTGACTACGTATGTGAAAATTGCATGCGTGGGCAGATGAAATGTATGCACTTTGTCCCATTCCTCTACCTCTCTTTTGAAGATTACATGCTCGATGTAAACAATCGACATTCAGAGTATTGTAATCACCCCCCACTCCACACAGCAGGCGGGACCGATCGGCAAATGGAAGGATTTCAGTTTCTCCTTTTTTACAGAACTGGCTTTATATTTCCGAGTTTCCTAAATCAACTCTTTCAGAACAACATTCACTCTCTCATTCATGCAGTTGAATCCTCATTGCACGTAGAGAGCCATAGGGCAATGCACGACACACAATTGAGCTTGTTGTCTGCTCGATGTTTAGCGTCCTTTGCAAGTAACCAAACAAACTGGGCACAACCCACTTTTGTTTCATCGCTTGACTGTTACAGTATGTCTCTAGCTGCTATTTTCTATCATCGCATGGTTTTTGTTGTCGTGACTCGGACTTTGTTTGGCCCAAACTTTAATGAACCCACAATGAAAAATATAGTTGAGAAAGGGGGGGAAGGGGTGGGGTGGCGTCAGAGGGCCGTCACTCCCTCACATACCCCTAACCTTGACACTGCTCTCCAATGGCCAGTCCTTTCAGACCAGCATTGACAAGATCCAGGGACCCTGTCTCTCATCTGGAGGAATGCAGAGCGGCTTGTGTCCTTGCTCTCACCGAAACATGGCTCGCCTCTGCGGATACTGACACCAGACTGACTCTGACTGGGTTAGCAGTGCTCCTTTGTTCAGTTCCACGTTTCCTGAATGCAACGCCAGGGAGAGCCCTGGGCCTAATGCGATCACTCTTGAAAGTCTGCGCAGACCAAATATATGACATTTTCTCTCATCTTTTCAACGTCACCGGCTCAGCACAACATCCGCAGTGCCTGTCCTTGTGACTGGGACCAAGATTCCTCAATGACCTAAGGCCCGTGGCCCTGTGTATTTGCCGTCTTATGTCTCCACGTGGTTCGAATTGGCTGTGGTATTTTGTGTGTTATACTTTGTCAGCCGAAGCAAACCACGATGTGTTATGACGCCTCATGATGTCGGTAGTGCTTGAGAAAGCCCATAAGGGCTACAGTGACACCTGTTGTAAAAACGGAACGAAACGATTCGTTCAAGATTCGTTCAATTTACTGTTCAAGAGTAGAAGATCATAGGCATGTAAAAGGTCAGGTTATTGGAAGGCCGGGCTGCAGGCTGAGGAGCGGTCCGGGCGTGGAGGCGCCACGATATCTTCCAGATCTTGTGTGTTTCTTAGAGCAGTTCAGAGGCTGGGGCCCAGGCAGGTTGGGTCCTGCACAAAAAAAGAAAAAAAACACGACACAATGTGCACACAACGGAGGAAATCGAGGGAATGATTGTTTCGATCCCGGGTATGTGGCTGTTTGCCATGGCAAGGAGAAAAGAGTTGTTTTTAGTCGAGGTTGAAGGCAGAGAGACCGAATACTAAGACGACAAAATGAGGCAAGTAGGTACCAGAAAAACAGCACCGGATGCGCACTGAGCCGAGCCGAGCCGAGCCGAGCCGAGTCTGGAAGAGCCGAGCCGGTACTGTGTAGTGCAGGGGTAGGCAACCAGTTCCACAAAGAGCCGCTGTGGCTGCAGGTTTGTGGTCCAACCAGGCAGCACCACACCTGATTTGGCTTATGCAATCAACTGATCTGAGTCTTCAGACAGTCAATGATTGGTCAATCTGTGTGCTATGGATGGGTTGGAACAAAAACCTGCAGCCACAGCGGCTCTTTGTGGAACAGGTTGCCCACCCCTGGTGGAAACGCAGCAACCGACAAGGACTTGAGCCATGACCTCAACACATCTGCCGTGCTTGCAAAGACTTCATTTTCTGCCCAAATCAGAGGAATTTGTTCTTTTCCCCTCTGGGCAGCACTACAGACCTCCGGAGGCCGAACTTAACGAATATGAATATCCTTTTAACCCCACTGCCATTGAAACGATCAATCAAATTGGACAGACATCGAAAAGTTTTTAACTGGAAACAACAAACTTCTGCTTTCTTTGACTCTCTTTTAGGCTATTGGTATGACGGTTATTGTATTATCTTTTATTGTTCACTGTCTGTGGTACTGCCCTGCAAAATGAATTTCCCAATAAAAATGACCGATTGCGACTCTCAGCCATGTCAGTTATTCCTCCATTAAACTGAACTTTTACATTTCAAATCATGGAAACGACTGCATAGTGGCACACAGCATTGGACGATGACCCCTCAAGACCACGGAGCAGGCGTTTCACGTTTTGAAATCTACTGGAGCAACTGGTTAAGTCCTATAACAACTATGACAAGTTGTCATGCCAGGCCTTTGATGATGTCCTGGGCAGTTTCAGTTTCTCAATTCAAAGAGCTGTTTTTTTGCTGTTTCTAATGCTTACATGTGAAACAATACGATGAAAGGCATGAATAAGAATTTGAAGGACTTTCGGTTAAAATTGCATATTCAGATTCAGCTCCTCTGTCACCCTCTCTTTAGGCGGTTTAATCTGAACGCAGCCACAAGGGCACTCCAGGAGGATGAGTTCTGAAGTGCTGTTTCATTTGATGAATCTCTGGATGGGAACAGAGTGGGAAAGGAAAAAGGCCGCCTGAAACACAGGTAACACCGGGGCTGGAGAGCAAGATAGAAAACACGTCGTACACCAATCATGGTATTTCGTTTAACCCTCTTGCAGTTAAGAGAAAAATAAACAGCACTATAGCATTTGTAAAGTAAACAGTCGAAGCCGATTGAATCCCCGAGATTGCATCAAAATATGGATGGTGGAGCCCAGAGCTGTGATATAATGAATTAGACAGGATCAGTTGAACTGAGACGTCTGATGTAGCAGGAGCTGTTTGTGAGGGCCTGCAAAACCAAACAACGATCCTCTAATCTTACGTAATTCTTGAGAGAGGCACTGGCATACTGCTTACGGGCGCCCTTTCTCTCTCCCGCATTCCCAAGGCGCTGTGCGAGCCGTCCGAGCACGACCCACGTGCGAGCCTCCGCCGCTTTTACGGCCCCACGTGCGTGACTCGGCCGAGTCGCAGCAATTAGCACGCGATCCAAGCCGCTAATTGCTCCGCTTTCGACCCCCCCCCCCCCCCGAGCCGAGCCGCCTGCTCCGTCGACGGGGTTTTGTTTTCAGCTGACACCCGAGGGCTGTTGGATGCTGAGCCGAGACACACACACACACACACAAAAAAAGACAATCGATCGAGTCCCAGTGCTGCCACACAGGGTACGTCTGCGTTATTGTGCGCGTGCCTCTTCCCGCTCTGTCCCCCGAAACTTTTCAAAAATAGCCTCCAGACTAATTAACGCCTCGAAACTCCAGCGTCTTATTTTCAGTGCGTCGAGGGCATACATAGCTTCCTGTAAGGGTACGAGAAGATACATTTTAAAATGCCAGTATAGCATTATACTATATCATTAATGGGGATTCAGGTTGTGTTGTTAACCAGCGTTTGCTCCTCCACCCTAGTCTGTCTTCTCCACACATTAGCTGTTGATGCAGTTCTGTGTTTTTTGAGAAGGGCATGAGACCGCGTCCCTGTGGTGTGACTAAGTTAATAATGTTTTGGAATGGCGTAGCGCAGATATTTTTAGCACCTGGGGCCAATAATTGTTAGCAGTTTTCCAGTAGATGTTAATGTGAATGAGGTCTCACAGGGCTCATCCCTAGGACCTTTTCTGTTGTATATATACAGTATATATATATATATATATATATATATATATATATATATGTATATATATTAGAGTTCGGCCGAGTATCGGGGCCAATATTCAGCATCTTTACGCTTTTGGCATCAGCCGATATAATCTAGTATATTTAATCCAACGGCTGGTAAGAGATCACTTTAAAACCGCGTTGTTTTGGCTCCGACGCAGCCGCGCCTCCCTGTCTGCAGTCTCTGCTGCTACGTTTAAGCACGATAACAACGTGCGCACCCTCAATTCCTTTTTTTTTTTCAAACCCTTATTGCGGATGGATAGACTTAAAGGTGCTGTTCAGAAATATGACACTCAACTGGTCCCAGGGAAGGCAGTCGATGGATGAAGTAATGCACGCAATGAAGGCTTCAGCATGGGAGGAACAATGGGGGAAAAATCAGAAACACCTCCATTTACATTTTATTTAACTTTGTTTTATTTACATAAGAAAACTTTTTTTTTTTTTTTTTACATGTTTAGGTAATATAAGAGATGCCGCTGACAGTGGAAACTTCCTGCACTTTTTGTTAAAGAGCTGTCGATTGTTTCTTTTTATGCTCGGTATGTTTCAAATTTGAAGTTGTTCACTTGTATTCAAAGTTTTGACGCCAAGATTTTCACTTTTACTGCAAATGAATATCGGCTCCAAATATTGGTTGCTGGCCGCCTTGGCTACTAATAATTGGTATCGGTACCAGCCCTGAAAATACATATCATTGATCTCTAATATATATTTTTATATATATATATATATATATATATATATATATATAGTGTGTGTGTGTACATGTATAAATACATACTGTAAAATCACATTTTCACATTTTCAGTGTCAGTAAAACCATTTGGTGTTGATTTGGTGTGAAGTGCAAGTACTTACATACATTTTTAGCTGAAGAGGTGAAAATATGAAAGGAAAGTTGTTTTTTTTTTCTACAGACGTAAAATCGTATTCTTCTGTGCTGCAGACACAATCTTCCCTCTATTACACTCGAGGACTTTTCCATTCTGACCGACTGAACATCTCCCAGGAACAGGTCCGGATGCCTCAACCCTACAAGGCCCTGTCCACTCCTTACCCCGTGCCACTTGTTGTTGTTGTTACACAACAAGCTGGGTTCATGACCGATTCATCTTTTTAACATCTGATTTTCTTTATTCTTCAAGTTCACGGCGATCCCGATTGAGGCCATGCCCGAACCAATCTCACTTGTAAAAATAACAAAGTGGGACACACTGATTTTCCCAAGCGGCTTAACAAGATCGAACCCTGAAAAGGAGCGGGGATTTCAATATTCTTCAGTCATGCTTGGCATTAAACTCGCTTTGCAGAGACTTTGAAATTGGATTATCGTAGTATTTGCTTTAACTGCGACCCGAGCCACTTGGCAGAAGACTTGCAGGGATCAACGACCCGGTAAATTCCACATGTTTGACTTCCGCGAGTAAATAAAAAAAAAAAGAGCGACGACGTATTCTTGTCCCAGCCTGTGTAGAACCAAAACCGAAACAAAAACAAATTGTACAGCGGGCTTTTAGGTCACGTTGGGCACGCAATGTTCCCCTTCTGGGTGCCGTCCACCTTTGGAGCCCCCGTGTTATTCTTCATCAAACACCCGAGAACCAGCCAAACATGAGGGCCGCGCCGCTCGCACGGCCTCGCGTCTATTTATAGCCGGGCGGAGGAAACGGGAGGGCGCACGTCTCCCCTGATGGAAACCGTAGCGTGTAGGACGCGGAGGTCACCGCCGGATGATGTTTTGCCCTGCCACTCCGTCGCCCGGGCGAAAGCAGCGCGGATGATTTATGGCGGGCCGGGCTGGACGGCGGCGAGAGCACGGAGGGGGGCGGAATTGGGTTACGCCGCCGCGAACGCTCCTCCCGTCTTCGAGGCCCGGCAAATTTAATCATGGCTGCGCTTCCCCCCCCGCAGGTTGTTTTAATGCCGTGGGATTACAGGGGTCCCTCGTGTCGTGGTCCCGGCGACGTGGGACGCGAACGCACACACAAAGGGATTGTCCGTCGCTGTCACTTGGCCAGGCAAAAAGATTGATCGGCATGTTCGAGGGATCAAGCCATGTTTGAGCGTGGGAAGTCCGAACGCTGCTTGACATGTTATTCTCGTGATCACAAGTTAATCTTATGTGGCTGCGTCAAGAACGACTGAATCTGTGGAGAATGAGATGGACAAAAAATCGGGTTAGCCTTTTTTAGAGGAACACACCAATGGAGAGACAGAGAGACAGATAGACAGATAGATAGATAGATAGATAGATAGATAGATAGATAGATAGATAGATAGATAGATAGATAGATAGATAGATAGATAGATAGATAGATAGATAGACAGACAGACAGACAGACAGACAGACAGACAGACAGACAGACAGACAGACAGAGAGACAGACAGACAGACAGACAGACAGACAGACAGACAGACAGACAGACAGACAGACAGACAGACAGACAGACAGACAGACAGACAGATAGATAGATAGATAGATAGATAGATAGATAGATAGTGTCAGAGCACAGAGGAAGCTGAGACCAGCCACAATATTCACAGCCACAAGATAAAGGCCTCCCTTTATGTGCAGTCCTCAGTAACATCGATTCAGAGTTCCATTTGTCTAAACCGCTTGTCCTGCTCAAGGTCGCGCAGGGTCTCACCCTCCAAACAGACAGGATCGCGGCGGTTATCATTCAGCGAACGGAGATTCTACAGGATGTACGGCTCAGATCGGACAATAACAACCCTGTTTGTTGAAGCTGCACTTGTTCTTGGCATGCTGGCCCATGCTGAAACATGTTATACACACCCACACAAAGAGTACTCACTTCAATGTTCTGATCAAACACCTTTCATACATACATACTTTGCATACATACATACATACATACATACATATACAGTATATATGTACATATATATGCCATGCTGCCAGACAAAGATTACATAGAACAATGTATCACAATGTCCAAATTGAAATCATAGTCTGGCTGAAAAGCATGAATCTGGAATGTATTCCTCAATAGAACAGACACATTAATAGAGTGGTGCAATTAGTAATTTCCCTCTCTAATTCACCTCACGTGACATGGATTCATCTGCGTTTTATTGTTAATCTTGCATTTTACTTTGGATGCACATTTGATTCTCCCACCTCCACGTACAAAACTGAGTTTCCTGACTGTCAAACTGAAAAACCCAAACAAGCTTTCGTATCTGGACTCGAACACTATGGCGCTGTGTATTCTTCTTTCAGTTCTTTAATTCTCCGATCTCCACTCTAGTTTCAGTTCACTCCGTTGATTGTAAATGTGTTAATCCAGCGGCGTGGGTCTGGTGTTGTGACGACGCTGTGGTAAGTGGTGATAAACAAGGACATTAGGCCGGGACAGCTGCTTCCCTCTGATACACCCATCTTACTGCATTAGTCTGTCGATAATCGCTGGGGCCCTGCTGGCCGGACCATTACATACAGATGAAGTCACACAATAGGATGGATCAAAGTGTTGTGCTGCAAATATCTGTCCTGTTTTCATTTTGTTTGTTTTTTTTCACGTGGAATTGGCAGGGGAATGAATGGCTAGTCAAGTGGTTTCCCATCACGTATAATCAATTTACTGTATTGAACTCAGATTACCACATTCTCAACTCAGTTGAAATAGGATTGTTAATTAGTTTTACTAACCCTAACGCTAGCCATAGATAAAGTAACAGTCTTAGCTTATCCCAGCAAACTAAAACTCAGAATCTAGTTCTAGTTAATAATAACCGAGCAGTGAAGTTCATTTGTGCTATAGGATGCGTTTGGGAATGTCTTGTAAACATACCTGATGGATATGATGCAGATGCAATCATGATGAGGACTGCATAGCACGGTTTATATGATTGGACTTGGATTTGAAATGCAGAGGGCCGCATAGAGTGGTGTGGCTGTGTCCGGTACACAAGTGGAGTAGTCGGTGGCACATCACGTGAAAAGAGAGTCGGAAATACACGCGTAGAAAGAGAAGCTAAGATTTCCCACGATTTCCTCGACAATCTGCACGTAGCCATGTAATATAGAATGCGGCCGCTGAAACCCGCCCAACAACCTTTGTGACAATCCTCATGTGTGGTGACACTGAAGAGCACAATCTAGTGAAATATTATGATAACGAGGAGGACTGAGATGTAGATCTTACCGTACAGAAAATTTCAAAGCTGTTCCATACTTTTTCTTAATGCTGTTACCAAGTGTTTATATATATATATATATATACATGTATGTGTGTGTATATACATACATACATACATATACATATATATACTGTATATATGTATGTATGTATGTATGTACGTATATATATATATATATACAAATACACACATACATATATATATGTATGCGTGTGTGTATATACACACATATACATATATATGTATGCATGCATGTACGTATATATATATACAAATACACACATATATATGTATATATATATATATATATATATATATATATATATATATACATATATATATATATATATAGGTGATACATATAGGTATATATATAGGCTAGTTCAGCCTTTTTTTTGGCATTTTCCCTCAGAAATAAAACCCACAAATAAATTCTATATTTGAGAGGCAGAACAGTTCTGCCATGCCGAGTCCCCTGACTCCTGAATCGACTGACTCCAGACTGCGGCCTCTTCTTCGGGCAGCGCTGGCAACATACTGTACATCGACTCGAGACGGGATCTTCATATGCACCCATCAAGGCAGCGGCTGCACCAGGAGAGGAGAGCGCGATCGAGCGGCTCCGCTCGGGTACTTACCTGCATTTTAATTCACGCCCCGGGGAACGCGGCGCAGACGCCCTCTCTCTCTGTGCAGCTGTTCGCAGCAGGGATTTTTGTGCAGCTTTCGCGGGCGCCTCGAAAAAACCACCTCACACCCCCCCCCCACCACCCCCCCAAAAAAACTGCACAAAACACACAGACAGCTCTCCGTCTCTGCCCGCTCCCATTCGGTGCGCTACCTTGTCGCCACGGCGATCAATATGCCTCGGTAATGGCTGCCTGGAGAGTGGCGGGCCTGAATGACAGTTCTGGGACCGCGCGCGGCTGAGCGATGGAGCGCCATTGCCAGCTTAATTAACTTCCAGTCGAGTCCCCCAGTATTCGCACTCAGCACTCCCCCACCGCCCACCCCCATTCCATCATTCTCCCTGCAAAACACCCCCCCCCCCCCTCCACCCCCCCTCCTTTACCCCCGTTACCCTAAGCATAAACAACATGCCAATTAAAGGGTGCCGGCACACTCCGCGCTGCTTTGTTTGCATACAAGGTCTCGGAATAAATATTCATCTCGGTGTGTGTAAGCCTTGTTTGCTGGATCATATATTATGGATCAAACAATTTTGCTAATGAAAGAAAGTTTGCCCCGTCTCACGAAAAGAGTTTTCCACAGCGGGGCTGAGTGTGCGTGGGCGCTCGGCAGAATGTCACAGGAGGGGTCTATGGAGACATCCACTGTGCCTCAGTAAGTGCAGATTACTATTAAAGATTTCAATTTTCCCCCCTGTCACTTTAGCTTTAAGTCAAAAGCTAATTTGCTTGGCTTATTGCAGGGAGGATCGATAAGATTGAATAGTGAGAAGGTGGAGGCAGTGACGGGGGAGGGGGCGATTTTGAGGCAGTTTTACTGAATGTGGGATGCTTAGGGCAGGGGATGCGGGTGTCGGGGGAAGGTCCAGTAGCGCTCTCTTTGCTATTCGGCTCAGAGGTTCGTCTTGTTTTTTCCCCCTTAGCCGAGCACAACGGGCAAGCTCACAAAGGCCGACACAAGTCGGGGGATTCAGCTTCGCTGGCAGAGCCCAAACTGTTTGCGGATGCAACTCAATATTTCAAAAGTTTCACGCGCCAGATTGCCGGCATCGATCCGAGTCGCGCTCAATAAGGGCCGCGCAGCTGCATCGCCGCAATGAGAGCCGGGCTAGCTTCTGCAGAACTGGACGCTATTCAGTTAGAATTCTGCAAAGCTGGCGGGCAAACCTCGAAGGCATCGGCATCACCTATGATGCCGTACGTGGTAAAACACTTTACTATACATAAAGCGGAGGCTAATTAAATCCCGTTAGTGAGGACTAATTAGGTCCTACTAATACATTGAAACTTTTTTCTCTGACATTGAGTGAAATTTTCATTCAAAAGGGAGTCTCACCTGTGAACACAGGCCTCTCCAGATCGATCTGAAAAGACATTATTCTATATATTTGTATGTCCAAAAAGGTGCTTTCCATGTCACCATAGCGTTGTCCTCGCGGTGAAAACGTCAAAAACTATTAAAACGTGATACTGACATAACGTTAAAGAGACGCAGTGTCACCCAAATACGGGCATCCGTCCGTTCACAGGAAATGGGATATGGCTTAAATCAACGATGTGAAAACGTATCAGAAGGGTTTTGAGGTTTTGTTTTGGGAATGAATATTGCTATGTTATTAAAATACTTTCAAACCCGTTTTTTTACAGAAGAACAAACGAACGAAATGAAAGTGACCACCGACGCTTACAGGTACATACACTGGGGTCCTTCAACTTCATTGATTCGGGTCTCTCCTTTGCAACTTCGCAGAGCGATGTAGTTTTTCAGCACTCGCTGGTCCGACCTGCTTTCGTGCTCCTGCCAACCACTGCCAGTCTCGACCTTTCAGCTCTTGAGGCCTTTTAGTGGATTGCGCTGTGAAACCTTGCATGGCTGACCATCAAAAGACACATCAGACTCACATGCACGGAAATCCATTCACACTTGCAAGCATCCCAGGACAACCCAATAAGTCAGTGTACGGCCTCCTCGGTTCTTTTTTCTCTTTTTTTTTTTTAGAAAATACTGAGATGTTTTATTAAAAATGTTGCAGAAAAGTTTATACAGGTGTCCAGCCAGAAATATCTCTATTGTCACTTAAGGCAAAACCGCAAACAAACGAAAGACAAACTAAGGATTTCAAAACTCTACGTTAAGACCCTTGTCATCTTGACTGGTTCAGGGGCCCGAACGGCAAGAATATATCTTTTCTTTTCTTTTTTTCATAGAATTTACAAATGTAGCTTAAAATCTTCTGGATGTACTTCCTTTTTTTTCCTTTTCATAATAGGATGCAAAATGGTAAGAGTTCATGGTTACTTCTGTCGTAATTTCATAATAATATCAGTAATATTTACACTCATTCACTTGCTTTTTGTAACCCAAAATATCACAAGCCCGGCACAATACTTTACATATTGCTAGCATATGACAACTCTGAAATATCTAACATATATTTCTTACAAACATGTCCAACTAATATCGATACGAAAAGATTCACTGCCTCTTTTTTTTTTTTTAATTATTTCTAAATAATACATTGCTGGTCACATCGTACGCTCAGGCAGTGCTGAGGTTGCAAGACAGAGAAAGCCCACAAAGAAAACTATCGGAAGCATAACAGGATGACGGCAGGTGATGGGATCAAGTAAGTCCTCGTTCCCAGACATGAGAGGTGTCTGAAAACGGAGAGTAAAGCTCTTCCTGGACCATGCAGTGTCAAGGGGCGGGGACAAAAGCAACGCACGAGACTCTGTACTGTATGTGATGACCCGCAGACACACAGTGTGCGACTCTCCGAAGGTGAGATTGTGTTCGCATTTTGGTCATTCTGTGAAAAAAAAAAAATAGAGCAAGAAAGAAAGAAAAAAAGAGAGAAGGAAAGAAAGAAAGAAAGAAACACAGGTTGTGATCCGAGAAAAGAATGAATAATGTCTGGATATATTTACACGCACCTAAAACAGAAAGCACAAGCTAGAAAAACCCAGATCTCAGCCCAAAACAAAATAATATAGTAGCTTCTTTAATATATGTTTTTCCTCTTTTTTTTTTTGTTTATTTTACACACAACTATATATATATCTTTCCTCTTTTTCTTTTATAAACAAAGTCTTAATAAATACATTTCAGGCCGAGGCGTAGAATTCTGTGCCCAGGTGTCCGATGCACGAGGGACCGATGAAAAGACGGCGTGCCCGAGGTGTCCGTCACGTGTGCCGCGTCTCGGCAACCGTCGAAGACGCCCCCCCGGTCGCCCGTGACACGAACGCCTCCGTAGAGGCGACCCCGTCGCGATGGAGCCGTCCACACTGCACAGCGAGGACACTAACAGCCCCCCCCCCCCCCCGGCTGCCTCGTCTTTTGGTAAAACTCCCCTCACCACCTCTCACTAAGCTGAGCTCCAAATAGAGTTATCACTGTGGTGACATTCACTTTGAATATTTTCAGTTCACACTGCGCGCACTTTGTCAAGGAAAGGGCAAAAATCGCATGTGCCGAGTCTGTCCCCCTTCTGAAGTCCCCCTCCCCCCCTTTGTGGGTCCGGCGGGGGGGGGGGGGGATCCCCGTCCCGTCCGTAGCGAGCTATACCCGCGTGGTGGAGTGGCCGTGGGGCAGGTTGGTGCTGTTCTGGCTGCCGGCGAACGCGCCGAAGCCGTGCAGCGGCTGCATGGCGGCCAGCGAGTCGGGGATCATGGTGATGGTGCTGGGCGCCATCAGCGGCACGTCGTCGGGCGAGCGCCGCAGCGTGAGCGCGTAGTCGGGCGGGCAGGCCAGGCGCAGCGCCTCGCGGCCGCCGCCCGCCGCCAGCGCCGGCTCGCACTCCAGGTGCCGGTGCTCGCGCTCCAGCTGCTGCTCCAGCTGCTCCAGCTGCTCCAGCTGCTGCTGCTGCTGCTTCATCTGCAGCGACATGAGCTCCTCGCTCTGCAGGTGGGCCACGTCGTTGGCGTTGGCGGCCGGCCCGCCCGGCCCGCCCCCGCCGCCCCCCGCCGCCGGCCGGCGCTGCGGCGTGGGCGCGCGGCGGTTGGACTCGTGCCGCCGCTTGTCCTTCTTGTAGTAGAGGGCGGCGAAGGCCAGGATGTTCAGGAAGAGGAGCGAGGCGCCCACGGCGATGGTGACGCTCAGCTCGGTGGAGTAGTCCCGCCTGGTCTCGATCACCACGGCGGACTCGTCGGCCAGGTCGCCGCCCTTGCGCTGGTCGGTGGTCTGCCTGGTGTTGGCGGGCGGCGCGCCCGGGTGGCGGGTGGTGGACGGCCAGTTGTTCTTGCCCGGGAAGCGCTTGGTGTACGGGTACGGCGTGGTGTCCTGCGGCGGGATCTTGGTGGTGGTGGAGACGTACTGGAAGAACTCGTTGATGTTGTGGAGGTGCGGCACCAGCTCCAGCCAGAACGCCACCTTGGTGGCGCGGTAGTGGTCCCGCACGCGGGGCTTGAGGCCGATGTGGAGGTAGAGCTGGTCCTTGGGGTTGTACTTGGTCCAGGCCACCTCCTCGAATCTGTTGGGCTTCGTGTGGATGAACTTTGTGTCTTGCGGTACTGGCTGGTTGGGATCTCTGAAACACAAAGGCGTAAGACGGAGATTAAGATGACTGCCTGCGTGTCTCAGACTTGCGAAACGTCGAACATTTAAAGCACAACGAAAATCGTACACAAGATAAGACAGACAAACTCAGAGCCTTTGTTCCATTTTCTGTGTTTGGAGCCAGTGCGCTTCTAGGTGACTCAGATTTGGAATGCATGAGCTCTCAAAATGTTCCACGTCCTTCATACACTGATGAAACAGTTCCAGGTCTGCTGTCACATTTTCTCAATATTCAATCTCACCTCGGGTGTTATTTCTTTGTGGTTAGAGAAAGAGCCGCCTTCCCACTGACTTTGTGGGAGTGATTTCATTAACCTTGCAGAGCTCGGGGGGAGCGAGAGGACAACAACCTTGGAGTGGACTCGCTCGGGCATTTGTGCGTCCGTCAAAGTGTGCGTGTGGTGTTCCGAGGAGCTTGGGTGGTGCACGCGTACGGATTCACATGAACTGTTGATTGAATGTTTAAGGGTGTCACAACATGCATTTACGTTAATGTTTCTAGTGGTGCAAAACCTATGCTGCCAATCTCGTGTTCCTCTTCTCACAAGTCTTTGATTAATGGGTTAGGGTGAACATGGTTAGGGTCCATTTCTTGCATGTCAATGTCACTAAGATTTGTATACATCATCTGCACCTGTCTGGAGTGGGGACGCATCTTAAACAACATCAACGGTTTCGGAAATCTAGGGCACGCGCTGTACATGACTCAATTTCTCTCATCGCATTGAAATGTTATTTTGTGTCCACAAGGCAAACAAATTAGACGTTATAATCACGTTCCCTTTATTAACACAAGTTCGATAGCACATAAACCGATTCTGCAAAACACCGGGGGTGCGCGTGAATTAGTAATGCGGACATGACGGGACTGAAACTGGCCCTCATTAGAAGGTCGGGCTTTATTCGTTTTTCTGAAAAGAGCCAGACTGTTCACAAAACGCTGTGTCCCCAGCCTTCCTCGGCATGTTCCTTGAATAGTTTTCTCCGAGGCTATTCCGTGGTGAAAACCCGTTTCGGCTGCTTGTATCGCATCCCTTCCGTCACTCCCCACAGCTCATGACCATAGGTGTGGTTGGGGTTGGGTTTAGGGTCAGAACACAGACAGATAGAGAGCTGTGCCTTGTGGCTCATTTCTCTCTCAACCACCATGGACTTAAAAACTGTGAATTCTATTTCTTTTCTTATTTCTTTGTTATATGTGGCGCTGACAGACTCCCCCCCCCCAACTCCAGGCCTGCGGTACGTGGCACCAATGCACCAATGACCTGGCTTGTGAAAAACGTAAAAGAATGCATTGTATTGCGTTATCTGTGCCATGATTGTGTTGTGATAATAACAATGGTGTCATCATCACGAGGACATCCCTTCACGCGCGTACGACGGATCATTCTTAGTCAGTGCCCCCGTTACGCAATAAAATGTGACACTAAACACTGTCATCTCTGTTTTTATTTGGAAGCATTTTATTCATTTATTCGTATTTATAAGTATCCACGAGAGGGAATGGGAGTGTTTATTTTGCAAGAAGGGCTCACTGTCCTGCAGAGGCGGCTAGAAACGTGCTAAATTTGCTCCATTGCGTTTACTTGAGCGACTTTCTGGATGGATTCCACTCGTGAGAATAGGTTTGAGGTAGCACACCCTTCGAGTGTGTGTGTGGAGAAGACGCGGCCTTTGTTCATCCATCCGATGCCGGGCCCGTCTTTGTTCCGTCGAGGCTCCCGGACAGAGGTGCTGCCACGTGACTGCGTCCCACCAGTCGAACAGAGCCGGGCCGTCACATGACTGGGCGCAGACGACGACAAGAGCGACAGTCCTGACGGTGGCATCCCTCATCTCTCTCGCCTCAAAACGAGCTGGTCACGTGACCCTCACGGCAAACGGTCTGACCTCTGATGACACGTAAGCGCGGAACTGGCTTTTAGTTTACGTAGCGCTTTTGTGGAACATTTCTACATTCACGTGTATGCCCAAGAGACCAGCTCATGAGAGCGGAAAAAACGTTATATTTGAGAGGTTTTTCAAAATGCAGGCGTTTCCGTTATCGGTTTGCCATACTTTTCATTGTGATACTTTTTCGCATTTCTAGGGATAATGGAAACACAGCTGGAGACAACACCCCCGGTCACACATTCCATCAACGTTCACTCTCCAGACAGCCCCCCCCCCCCAAAAAAGAAAAGTTTTGTAATACGTTGTCATATGTGTCTCCCCAAACAAGTGGACGCCTCGGCTCGGTCGAAACTGAATGTTTGAAGAATGATATTTGAAGGAACACATTCCGGTAAACACGCGCTCCTGGCTGTCTCAGTAGGCTTATTTTATGTTATAAATAACCATAGAATACGTTTTTCTTCTGTATTGACTCGATGCAGCCTCAGAGATAACCTCAAGATAACACACATCCAGTGCACTGCTTTATGCACAGACTGCCTTGCACTTCTTCTTGTTATTCTTTGGAATCGCTGCCTATGGAGCCTTTTTGTGTGTTAGCGGACATGCAGATACACAGACCCACACCTCAACAAACAAACACAGCTTATGGTCTGTATAAGCTCATGTGCAGACTTGGTACAGCCTTTTCCCTCATTCTTACTCTTTGTGAGCTCTACCCACCGAGCCAGACGTTTTGTTACTATTGCAGCTGAAAGAAATCTATATAAATGAACAAATCATTCATATGGATTTCATTCATTATTGCTTCAGCCGTTTTGTGGATCCAGGAGTATTGTTCGATGCCCTGATCAATAAACCAAGAGGTTACTCAGCAGCTACTTATTACTCGGGTAGTTTTTTTCATTTTTTCCATCTCATTTTCTCGCTTTCTTTTCTTTACTATTTGTTTTCGGTCGAGTCGCGTTATTCCCAAGTAACGGTGCTCCTGGGTACAACTTCTGGTTGGTCTTCCCACCTCTGCTGTCGGCCACTTTAAAACGTTTAAAAAAGTGTGTTCGACCCACCCATTCGCCCAAGTCTCTCCACCCCGGGGGGGCCTTCACACTCTTTGAACAATGTCACCTTGCCGTTAGCCGTCGGTCTCTGAGAGGTCGTTCCACTAATTTAGCAGGACAAATAAGGGCCCGATGAGCGCGTCTGCAGAGAGCGGCGGATCAGTCAACGCGCACACAGCACGATCGGGTCTCCTCGTAGTTCGGATCACCACTTTTTACACTCGCTCGACTGGAGATCGTTTGCTTTCGGCTGTGCCGTGGACCCGCCTTCCGATGGCTCCACTTCGCATACGCACTTCACCGCTTGCCTTGCAGTCACCCATCCGATGGGTCATCGTTTGTGAGTTTCGCCCGAGCGCTCCAACTTCTCTTCCCGCGCCAACCTGTGTGCTATTATACGTCACGCAGCTCTGTTTCATTGGATCTAGATGAGTGAAATGCATCGTGAATAATCAGAACCAACTGCTGTGTAATGCTGGAGACTATACGTTTTCATCTTCGTCATGATTACTATTATTATCATCATTATTATTATTATGTTTAAAAGTTTTAAAAAGCCCACGACAGGAAAAATGCCCCCCCCGACTCGGCTGTAAAACCAAGATCCCGGAGACTCTTTCTGTCTCTTTCTTGAACCATGGAGGATGTCCTCAAATTTGCACAGGACAAGAATTGAAAAGGAATATGAAGTTGTGGCACATTTTTATGGCCAAAGAGTGCATTACAAGTCAATCGGTAGTGGCTTGTAAAATTACCTTTAAGTATAAAATGGAAGAGCACTTTTTTTCCTGCGTCATTTTCCTTCAGCTTTCCCAACAAAAGTGACTGATTTAAAGCCAAGTCTGCCTCGTTTTGAAAACGTGCGGTTGCTTTCATTTACTCCTTCGCAAAACCTCATGATCGATTTAACGTTGGAATATTTGTTCAGGGTTAACCTCGCTTCACCCTGAGCGGGCATCCTATATGTATTCATCAAAGCAAACCTTAGGTTTGCGGATGGATAAAACAGACTGCAACAGACGCCATTCGCATCATTGCTCAGTTCCGAAGAAAGCCCCACCTGTGTGCTGCCTAACGGGGTTGTTTCATCTAAAAGCAATACTCGGCGAGTCTGTCTGCCCCCAGACAGTTGGGCTACCGTACGGAAGGTAAAGCTGGCATGTGGCGGGCTTGTCATCTTATTAATAGCATATGCCGCAACAATATGCCCGCTCCTCCGCTACGGAGCGCTCTCAGTACGTAACTCTGCGTGCAAACGGATGAGCGAATGAATATGAAAAGGGAGCGCTCCGGGCCCTCGGCGCTCATCGGACTGCGAAACGTACACTTGTTGGGTCCGGTCTCCATCAAGCGTCCAATCTGGCGAGAGGCTGAGAGGCAAAATCTGCTCCTCGGCTTCGCGCGTCGGAAAGTTGGAAATCCAGTCACTACAGTGGTCGAACGGTTGCTCTCATGAGCTCGGATGAGGACTGACGTATGAAAACTCATTTTCACAGACGGAGGAATGACGTTTTCGAGCATCACCGTACGGACTGTTTGCAATCCCTTCGCCTCTCGTGTCAGTATTCTTCCATGTTCTTGGGCTTTGTGACAACAAAAAGTAAAAAAAAGTGGCTTTTCATGTCTGGGCTTAACTGCTTATACTGTACTGCTGACCCCACGACGTGGTACTGGAAATGTGGCCGAAGACGAGATGAGACGAGGCTTTATATTGTCATTTATCCGTGCTATTCGTCTGTTTTTTGGTTTGATTTTCTCAGTGTGTGGCCTCCAGGTCTCCCCTGGGCTCTCACACCTGCTTCTCGTTCCTCCCTAATCACTAAGTGCTCTTGGACTGCCGCTTCCCCTGTGCTTCTTGCCAGTTTGCGTTTTCACCTTTTCACCCCTCCGATTCCCACACAGTCTCACACAGCGCCCTCTTCCCAGAGAGCAGAACTTTGCGGTCCTCTGGTTTTTCCCACACCTTCCGTTCCTCAGCCTTTGCGAGGGCCTAAGGCAGGGGCGTCCGACTCATTCCACAAAGGGCCGTGCGGCTGCAGGTTTTTGCTCCAACCAAGCAGCAACACGCCCGACTTGACTCTCTCAATGAACCGATCTCAACCCTCAGACAGCTGATCAGTCGGACTGCGAACTCTTGTTCGGTTGGAACAAAAACCTGCAGCCGCGCGGCCCTTTGTGGAATGAGTTGGACACCCCTGGCCTAAGGTCAAGGGGCGTTTACTATGTCACTGCTCCGGACATGTTGTCGCTCACTCCTGTAAAGAGCCTTGCGATGAAGTTCGTTATGAGCCGGCACTTAAAACAAAAGTTGCGTTGATCATTTTGTAATTGACATTCTTTTGGAAGCATCATTTTTAAGTCATGCAACTGCAATGCCTCGACTCTAGTCAGGTCGGTACATAGTCAAAGCCACAAGTACAATGGCGCTCATAAGCAGGGGCGCACACCATCTTTTCAGTGAGTTACTCGGGTGAGTAGGAGGTAGATGGCAAACCCATCTACAGGCAAAACTTTCGGCTTCGTAAACTTCTTCTTCTTCTCCTTCTTCATCAGACCAATGGGTGACGTCACAGAGGGTTGGTCGGTGTGCAAAAGCAACAGGGGGTGGCGTTACGTATTGCTGATTTTGGTCACACGTGCGTACCTGTGCACAGGTTATGCGCATCCCTGCTCATAATTGCACATCATTGCTGTAACTCCTTTTGGAAGTATAGCGATTCCTCGTTTTCCGATTTCGGCCAAGAATGTTCATTTGGGTTCATCCCTGAAAGATGTCCTTCCACGGACACACGATGGCCTAGGCCAGGGGTAGGCAACCAGTTCAACAAAGAGCCGCTGTGGCTGCAGGTCTGTGGTCCAACCAGGCAGCAGCACACCTGATTTGGCTTATGCAATCAACTGATCTGAGTCTTCAGTTGATTGGTCAATCTGTGTGCTATGGATGGGTTGGAACAAACACCTGCAGCCACAACGGCTCTTTGTGGAACAGGTTGCCTGCCCCTGGCCTAGGCAATGCAATTGTGAACCCGCCGCAGACAATGGACCCACAGCTGCAATAATCAATCAATCTAATCAATGAACTGACGATTAATCGACCAAAGAAGAGCTGACAGCTATTTTGGTTCATCGATCAATCAAAACATTTGGTCGAAAGAAAAAAACAACCTCATCTTGGCTTTGTTGTACATGTGTTAGCAATCTTCTGTGTGAGCGTCATTTTCTAAGCTAAGCAACTGATTGATTGATCACGAAAATGGTCGACAGCAATCACAGTCCCAAATGAGCCACCCAAAGCTTCGTCCGGATGAAAGGTCGAGAAGGTCAAAACACTGTACAAGGGCTGTCCTGCAGAGACACATGATGGAGTATGGGGAATCTGTTCTCGCAACTTTTACCGTTCGACCCATTTCAAGATACCTCGTCCCTGACGTAATCCTCTCGTCTGTCAAAGAGGTATAAGCCTCTATGTCTCTGCACGCCACCATAAAGCTTCCGATCATTCTCCTCTTAATCACAACAGGAGACTTTACAAAAGAGCGGAGACCAAACCGTGGAGACGGCCACGCTCCCCCGTGATGAATTTGCTTTCGGCCATTGTTTTATTGGAGGCGCGCCGGGGGCAGGGGAGAGAGGAAAAAAGAGCCTTCCCAAAATGTCTCTAACACAGCCTATTCCCCCGCTGATAGGGCATCAACTGGATGGGAGCCAAAACCGAGAGCAGGGGAGTGAACTATGAAGCTGATCGAGACTTTATTTATTCACCTGAAAGTGAATTTTCAGTTCGACTGGGCTGCAAACACCAAAATACCCAATCTCGGGGTGTGTGTGCGTGTGTGCGTGCGTGCGTGTGTGTGCGTTTGTGCGTGTGTGTGTGTGTGTTTGCGCGCGCATCAAAAAAAGAGAGAGAAAAACGTGATCCAAATATAAACAGTGAGCAAATCCTTTCATCAAATCCGCCGCCGCCGCCGCAAACACGGGAGGATTTGACTTGTTTTTTTAACCTCCGCTTGATCTCTTTGACTCATGAGTTAATCATCGGGTCTGATCATCATAAAATTCCTTGTCCATGCCCCGGCAAGTTCCGCTTTAGGAATGCCGGGCACCCTTTTTTTTGCACCTGTTGGTTTCTACCCCTGTGGGTTGGGTCGCCGACTCTACCTCTCCTCAACCTTTGCAGATTTTTGGTGAGTCGCAAACATTAGCATTACAGTGGTTTAGGAAAAATAAACACAGGCCACCTGTCCCACCCCTTTAATCCACTGGGAGAGTGGCCATAAATATGCAAGACGGACGCAGATCAAAATTCAAATTAATATCCGGCGTTGTTTTTTCTGAAGCCACCGCTCGAACGTTTCCAATACCCCAAACATTGTTCCGATGTCAGCGCCGAGAGATTACATGGTAATTTCCCTCGTTTGGATGAACGGGCCGTGCCTAGTGCTTCACATGTAAACGCTGCAGGTACTTTATTACTAAAGAAACGGGGAAGGATAATCGCATTGAGACAAGGTTTATTATTGCGGAGAGCTCTTTTACGTGATTTCCGAGGGGATTATGAGTCTGTGTAAACATTCGGTTCCCCTTGATTCAGAGGCTGGGAGTTTACTGGGGGGGGGGGGGGGGGGGGGTGGTCGGAATGCATTGTTAACATCCAGGAGTATCCAGAAAACGTGGTATGTTTGAAAAAAGAGCAATGGAAAGGGGCGGGAATTGAGCACTCACCCCGTTTTGGCAAAGTTCGTCCAGTAGGTCATGACGACGGCGCTCAGCATCACGTCGTTCTTCGAGAAGTTGCAGTTGAAGAGGTCCGTGGGTCCGATCATGGGGATCCCAAACACGTACGGCACCTCGTCCCCGTGGGCCGAGTCGGCCCAGCTGGGCTTCATGTCGCTCTGGCAGTGGTGGTAGAAGGCGTAGAAGTAGGTCGGCGAGCCGTACTGGGCGTGCAGGTCGGCCGTGGCCACCGCCGGCGCCACCCACTGGTGGTCCGTGAACAGGGCCACCAGGGTCTTGCGCCGCGTCTCGGGGTTCTCCTTGTCGGCCCAGTCCGTGTACATGAACTTGATGGTCTCCCGCAGGGTGTCTTTGCCCTCCGGGTAGCCGTACAGGTGGTCCACGAAATCCGACACGGCGAAGTCGAAGTCGTTGGCCGACACCCCGTCCTCGCTGTCCACGATGCCGTCCACGAACTTGAAGCCCTCGCCCTGGTTCACCCCCAGCATGATGTCGTAGTTGAGGAACTCCCCCTGCTCCATGAGGATCTGCGGGTCGTCCGGGATGACGTCGCCGTCGATCACGGGCCCGAAGGCGATGTGGTACTTTGCGGGCGTGATGTACTGCTCGATCAGCTCCTTGTAGTTCTTGTTCTGCAGGCACTCCACCAGGTCGATGGTGTCCAGCATGTTGCAGCCCACCTTCTCGGCGAGGGCGCGGGTGTACTTGGCGGGCTGGTAGTTGACAGCCCAGCTGGACAGCGCAGTGCCACTCTGGATGATGGCTTTCTGGAACATATCTGGGCAGCGCACACGCACACACACACACACAAGTGAACGAGAGGGCGAATACAAATGTTTTCTCTTGTTAAAGGCAGGATTGTTAAACATCCTGGGGCTCAAAATCTGAGAACCTGCCTCTCCTAAGGAACGGTGCTGATTGGTTCCAATGGTGGATAAATTATTGCATTAGTGTTCACAGTCGAAGCATCACACATCAAAAACATGTACGAAAGGTGAAATGTTCAATTTCTTATGAGTGGCTCTTGCTTCTAAGCTTTTTTAGCGTGTAAGTTCGCCAATCAACTTTTGAATGGGTCATATTTGACATATTCTCACTGATTCAGTACAGTAGACGACCTATATCAGTTATCACTGCTTTAACTAATGCATCATTGTAGGTATTTTTCAGTAATAAAAGACAAAGGCAGAAGTCCTAAGCTCTTAAAATGATGATTTTTACAATCAGTGTCACAGTAGTGCATATTCAGGTCATGCACTGCCAGCCAGCCAGTAGCGGGTAAGAATCTCAAGCCAGATGTGAACTCCAAACATTGACACACAGGGAAGTTCTCGATCTCAGCGTGTTTGCCGAAGCGCCAGCTGCCTGCCACACGGGGGCTTTGCAACGGCATCCGGGGTTGCGGGTGGAAGTTACAGAACTTTGCCTTTCATCTTCCTGAACCATGTCTGCATGTATAGCGAGGCATTTCTATGACCCCACAGACTTCGACGTGCAAGCTACAGGGGGCGTTTTTTATGAAAATGCTTTTTCCATCAGACCTGTTGTTTTCCCATGTGATATCCAGTCTTTTAATATATATATATATATATATACACACACACACATACATATATATACACATAATATCCAAATGTTCCATGTCATAAAATTAAGGTTTTTTAAAATTAAAGCACAGTTAGTCAGTGGACTCTACATGCTGAATACTGACTGGTTACGAGCACATTTAAGCCCTGGTGTTCGAGCATAAGTGCTGGTTGTTTGCCACTCCTTCTCAAGTGAGAACTCACAGCCAGCATGTTCGCGGCGTGAATGCATGAGTGAGTGCGAGGAGCAGACGCGGGGATGACGAAACGACCGAAAGGTCCCTTCGCATGTGTGAGCCACGTGAACGTACCTTCTGAGTAATGTGAGAGGGTGAGGAGGCTGACGCACGACGCCCCGGCGCCTGAGCCGAAAATGGTCACCCTCTTCGGGTCTCCTTTAAAGGCCTGGATGTTTTCTTTGATCCACCTGAGAGCCTGGATTTGATCCAGCAGGCCGTAGTTACCCTTGGCTGCCTGGTCCCCCGTGCTTAGAAACCCTAAGAAACAAGACAAGAAAAACAGATGAGACGTTTTTTTGGCAGATTCAATCTAGTATGATTAGACAAAGCACGGTTGTTCTTCGAATGTGTTCAGGTTTTTATTTAAGGATAGAGACGATCCTAAGTATGTCCTTCGCTGTTTACGGGAGCTGAAGGGGTTAAAATGAGAAAATCTCATTTGAATTCATTAGGCCGAACCTTAAGGGGCTGTCGTTATTGCTCTCAAACACAAAGATTCTGTAATTTAGCTTTTAGTTTAGGTTTGACTGTGAACAGCCTGAAAGGTAGATGAAATATTTTAGTCACGTGTACCACCAAGCTTCAGCGAACTTGCTCCTTCACTGCGGTGACACAAATACTTTCAGTTTATTTTGCCTCAACCCCACATCTGCGCATGCATACTAAGATAAAGCCTGTCACTGAAAAAAAGGGTAAAAATGCGGAGGAACATTCTATTTAAAGGAAGGAAAAAAAGGGGAAAAATGTCAAAGCTCTGATCTCGGATGTTCAGTCAAAACAGGCCATACTCCAAACAAGCCACACTATTCACACGCTTTCCCATGACACACACTTGTCTAGTATTTGTACACATAAAAAATAAAAAAGGATATGAAACTGAAATGAAATGAAACTATAAGCTTCTTTCTGAACATTTCATGGACCAAATATACCTCTATCAATCCAAACAGCCTGTTTCCATGCTTTGACCTGCATCTGAAATGAAACTATAAGCTTCTTTCTGAACATTTCATGGACCAAATATACCTCTGTCAATCCAAACAGCCTGTTTCTATGCTTTGACCTGCATCTGCACATCAATCCTCTGGCACGATCTGCACTGGAGCATGAAAGAGGGCATGCTTATAGATGGATCATCTTTTTTTTTTTTTTTTTTTTTACAGTGGACGACAAGGGCAAACATGCCACGAGAGCCATACACACTGCAGCATCCGAAGGTTGCGAATACAGAAGTAGGCCACGTGGGACAAGCACTACAAATGCAGAAATGTTGTAATGTGAGGACCCCCTAGAACCCCTGTGAGCTAATGAGTGAGCGCGTGCTTCTCACTTTGTGCATTTGTTCTTGGATTTTGTGTGCTTTTGGTTTTGCATCGTTTCGTCACTTGATTCGCCTGGATGTTGTGACATGCTCGCCTTTGTCGGCCACACGCAGCTTTTTGCGGCTTCCAGACCCAATCTCTGTAAAAATCCATGGCAAGCGACCTCCTCAGAAGGACATTCAGCAATCAAACTCCTGTGCTTCGGGAGCCAACCCCCAAATAGTCGAGTATGTAAAAAAAAAAAAAAAAAAAAAAAACCCTTCGAAATTGATTTCACTCATGGCCAGACAAACCAGCCTGGCAGGGACGTGCACATCTGAAACTTATTTACAAATTAGCAAATGTGCCTAAACCCATTAAGAGGCTTTCTAAGCACTGCCACGGGGGGGAACTGGTGGCTTCTCCATGCCAGGCCTGTGAGCTCGGTGGCCAAGCCTGGCAGCAGCATCCCCATCCCCCACCCCATCCCCACACACACACACCCTACAATCTGACCGGCGCCCAGGCGCTGTAAATGAGATGGGAGCCGCTGGGTAAGAAAGGAGGTAAAATAGGAAAGAGGTAGCCTGTGGCTCTATGATAGAGAGCAGATCCATTTTGTCATGGATGATAGAGAGGGGAGGAAGGCAAGGGTGCTGAAGGATTACAAGGCCTCTGGCAGCCTCACAGACCCCGTAAGATGACCACAGGGCTCCCTCCCTACCCCTCTCCACCTAGGTAACCATTCCCTTCCTCTCATTTCTCTTGTATCCCTCTCTTCTTTTGTAATGTCATCCCCCAGCGCAGGGAAGCAGAGAGGAGCGTACAAAGGTTCATTTCAGAGCAAGCAGTGCTCTGAAAAATAAGTCGCAAGTAGGGCCAATGAGTAGGCAAATGAAGATTGCATTTGCAAAAGATTTGCAGAGGATTGCAAAGAAATGATTCCGAGATAGGAACACTTTAAGTTTCAAGTTGGGGAATATCACTTAAGTGATTTGCACTGATATAATTGAAAATCAACAAGTGTGTGTAACAATACCAAGAAGGCCCATTCAAAATAAATAATAATTGATTGGTGCTACTTCAGCGTGTACAAATCTGTATAGACTCAAAGATTACAATTAACCAAAGTGATTAAATACATGTTTCAATAAAAAGATATGAGGGCTGCAACTTTTCAGTCCTTAGTCCTATTAGATAAAATAAGATAATCCTTTATTAGTTGTAAAACGGGGAATTTTCTGGAAAGAAATTCGCCAAGACACTTAACCCTGTTTTACATTTCCATTTCAGTTTCTTAACATGCGTGTATTGTTTTGTACAAAGCGTCAACAGCAATAGCTGGGGTCAGCGGCATCGCTGTCGCTACTCTTCATGTAACTATAGCGGCGCAAAACGAATTCAAAGATGTTTCTTTGAAAAAAACAAAAACAAATTCCACATGAAAATGTCACACGGAGTGAGCGCGGGGGGGGTAATAAAGAGGCTTGTCCTTGCTTGTCAGTCTGTGAGGCCCCCGCTCCCTCATTCTCTCAGACAGTTCATGCGGCCGCCCGGGGAGGCGAGTGATTCCCGCAGTTGGAGAGCCAACTCCAGGAATCCGAGTCATGGCCCTCGGGCCAAAATAAGGAACTGCGACACCCCTAACCTCGTGTTGGAATATGACAAGTCAATGTGGAGGACCGGTCTGTCGCTCCGTTTCGGCGCAATCGCGCATGTGGATCGTACGGGAAATGCAACTGTGACCCAAAAAAACTTAGGAACGTTCCCTATTACAGTCATCACAATACCAGTATGTAGTCTGAAATTTTACGTTTTAGTACTAGTAAACCGAACGAGCGTAATTCCAAATCTGTTACATCCTGAAAGTGAAGAATGAAGGTAAGAAAATAACTACAAGACAGGCAACATGAACGAAGACGAGACCCTTGATTCTCATGTCAGACACTCCAGCCGCTATCGCTATGCTACTCTGCGAGCCTTAATATGCATGCCGAGTGAGATTGAAAACTGGCACAATTTGTTTGAGTGTTTAATTCTACAGCATGTGCATTTGAGAGGAAACGGATGGCCATTTCTTCATCAGCTTCACCCCGCGGAGCAAATGTTAGTAATGGCAGCTCTCCTCCGGCTCTAATTTCACCGGTGGCTGTTGAAAGACACCGCAGGGGCACAACATCCACTGGATTTTCGAGAATCGCTTTCGATCCTTCTTTTTTGTCCCGCTCTTTTTAAAACAGTCTAGTTCAACAATGAACCGGTCTGTGGGAGATGGCGCCATACCATGTTCACCAAAACACAATCTTTCATTTTTCTAGAAGTGAATCCATCTCATGTCTCCATCTCATGAATATGAGCAAACCCCTGCATGGCATGTTCCACTGTCAGATTGAAGAAGTGGCTGATATGGAGAAGACCTGCCAGTGGCTGGAAAGGGCTGGACAGACAGACAGCACAGTGGCACTTATCATGGCAGCACAAGAACAGGCCCTAGGTGCAAGAGCCATACCAGAGCAGATCAAAAGGTGTAGACTATGCAAAGAAGGCCCTGAGACAGTCCAGCACATAGTGGCAGGGTGGAATATGCTAGCCATGGAGAGGCACAACCAGGTGGCTGAAGTAGTGTACAGACACATCTGTGCCCAGTATGGAGTAGAGGTACCAAAATCCCATTGGGCCGTGCCACAGGTCCTGTGGGACTTCGGCTTCTGGATTGACAAACAGCTCCAACCGGACACTGTGGTGGTGGACAAGGTGCAGCGGGCAGTGGTGATGGATGTGGCGATACCAGCCGACGCCAACATCAGGAAGAAGGAACACGAAAAAGGTTGAAAAGTACCAAGGATTGAAAGAACAGCTGGAACAGATGTGGAAGGTTAAGGCTGGCGTGGTCCCCGTGGTAATAGGAGCGCTGGGGGCAGTGGCCCCCAAACTGGGCGAGTGGCTCCAACAGATCCCAGCAGCAACATCTGAAGCCTCAATCCAGAAGAGTGCAGTCCTAGGAACAGCTAAGATACTGCGCAGAACCCTCAAGCTCCAAAGCTCCAAGCTATATATATACATATATATATATATATATATATATATATATATATATACATACATACATATGTGTGTGTGTGTGTGTATATATATGAACATATATGTGTGTGTGTGTGTGTGTGTGTGTATATATATATATATATATACACACAAGACACACACACACACACACACATATGTTTACACAAATGAAAAGGATGGGGCTTTTTT
This sequence comes from Karalla daura, assembly GCA_029224185.1. NCBI lineage: Eukaryota > Metazoa > Chordata > Actinopteri > Chaetodontiformes > Leiognathidae > Karalla > Karalla daura. The sequence continues at coordinate 570,312 of CM055211.1, read as the reverse complement.
CATGTTGTCAGTGACAGATCTATCACTGGGCGCATGGGAGAACCCTTCAACCCATTAGCAGGAGCCTGCCCACCACTTTGGGGTGAGAGTGCCTCTCTTATTTGTATTAATAGAAGCTGTGAGTTGAATGTAGGTCACTTGTGACAAAGCGCCGGGTCGCAACGTCCACAGAGATTGAGTAGCGCCCCGGCGGGAGCTCTGATGGATGACGGCGCCGATTGATTTCTATCTACTTTAAGTGGGGGCGGGCACGAAAACGAATTCTCGCCTTACTCGTTGGACTTTCCTCAATTTGACTAAATGGATTTCGTGGATTTTCTGTAATCTCCGTCTTTGAAAAGTTAAAAAGGATTAAGAGGAGGACACCATTTATTCACTTTATTTACAATAAACCGAAGTCCAGGCCGAGAGCCTAACCCCACAGCTTCAACCGCACAACACGCACACAAACATGCATCATGATGGAGACTTTGGTTTTAGGATTACACTTTACATGTGTTCATTCGCAACCTCCCTACAATTTGAATGCACATCATCTTGAACGTACATTGAGTAGCTGTGCCAGGCTTTACCATTTGTACCATTTCATGGGTGGCTGCCATATAGGAGTATTGGTTCTGGGGAGCAGTTGTCGAGTTGATTTTAATGTAACGGCCTTTCCCCTGTTATTTGTGTTTTTCAGCTGTGTTGCGTAAGAACATGAATCCAAACATTTACCGTCAACGTGTTTGTCCCTCTTTAATCATTTGTCATCGAGTTCCCACGGCGGACCACACGCAGCACAAATGAAGGGGCTGTGCACCGTTGGGGGAAGGCAATAATTACAGTTCCTGGTCCCTCGCCCAGGAGGATGATGAAAAAGTGCAATGCCTGAATTGGCCATTTCAATCCAGTGCGGTTAGCGCAAACAATCGCAGCTCACAAAACCTGACTGGATGAAGTGTAAAATCGGAAACGTGTTTGCAAGGTATAAAAAAAAAAAAGCAGTGTCACTCAGACAGACTGCCGGACTGACTCTCTGGACTAAATGAATCTCTGAAAAAACATCAGAGCTGAGATTTAAAATGAATTTTTGACTGAGTCAAATACCGCCGGACTGTTATCTAGATGCCACAGTGTGTTTTTGTGCTCCACTTAAAACGCATTAGAACGTTGGGGCGGCCGTGTATGTGAGCCAATGTATGTGAGCCAGTATAAACCAACACATGTGTTCGGGTAAAAGATTGTGAATGAAACTGTAATGTAAAAACGTAACCGTAAACTACAACATAGAGTTGTAAACTACAACACAGAGTGATTGTACAAATAAGTCAGATTTGGGCAGCCATAGAGGAGGGGAGTTTTTCGATCACCTTGTCCGATTCAATAGATGTACTGTTATATTATACTCTTTATGGATTCAACGTTTGGCGTTTCGAAAATATACGGTTCGTACGTACTGCTGGAGGACTTGTCAGGAATGTCAGGAGAGAGAAAGGTGAATGGATGCGCTAAAACAACTCTTCAGCTCTTCACACTCACACTCCATTCAGACTTCACCGGTCACGGTCATGTTCAAGCGTATCTTCAAGGGTCACTCAGTGGAAATAAGAGCAATGGAGTCGATCTGATCTGCTGTTTGTTTTTGTGTGATATACGATATATGTGTGCGTGTGTGTGTGTGTGTATATATATATATATATATATATTTCAGACTGCAGAAGTGAGTCCTGAGCGGCATGTCATAATATATATATATATAAATAAACAAATGTTTATACATATATTTACATAATAATTATATATATATAAAAACAAACAAACAGTGTTTGTGTGTGTGTTTGTGTGTGTGTGTGTGTGTATATATATATATATATATATATATATATATATATATATATATATATATATATACATATATATATATTTCAGACTGCAGAAGAGAGTCCTGAGCGGCATGTCATAATATATATATAAATAAACAAATGTTTATACACATATATACATAATAATCATATATATATATATATAAACAAACAAACAGTGTGTGTGTGTGTTTGTATGTGTATATATATATATATATATACACATATATATATGAAACCAAGGAAAAGCGGTGCGAGGCGAAGCGGTTTGTAATCTTGCCAGTTGGGACTTTGTGGGGGCGTTTTTAATGTAGGGGTATTAAATCATGTCTGAATTTGATCATGATACGAGACACTGACACAGCGAAGGTTAATGGGGCCAGTCTTGAACACCGACACCTCGTGTTCCATAAAACTAATCTAACTAAGAGTTCCACGCGGTGAGTAATAAAGAGTCCAAATTCCGTCACGGGCTCGCTTATATACTTAGGTGAATAGAATCTAAATCAGTGGCAGAGGAGAGAGATAGTTGAATTGGTGTATCCCATTAATATTAGTCTCCATTAGCTAGATTCCAAATTTCAGACCCCGTATCAATCTGATAGTAATTATAAAAAATGAAAAGCACATTACATTACATTATTACTTTATTATGGTAATGGCCGGACCCCATAGAAGCTCATTGCTCATGAAATCCTATCATGTCACTTAATGTAGTGAGGAGTGAGGACTATTTTTGAATCTTAGCATCTGGCTAGAATGAATCACAGTGCCAAGGTGGATCTGATTCTCTCGCAGTGGATGCCTCATGGGGAACTTCATTCGTCATTTTCAGTGACATTCCGAAATGATGGATCGTGAAGACTGGTTAGACAAAAGGCTGTGGGAAATTCAGAATTAGCCTCTATTCATTTCTCGAGGTGGAATTTGAATTGACTGGGTCCAATCCCATGGGATTTTGAATAGGGATGAGAACTGGAGTGGCTTAGATGAATTGCATTTAAAAAAGTAAACAACAACAAAAATGGTACGTTGATCTTAAATTTGATTAAGGCAAAACATTCAAGACTCCAAAAAGTCTTTTCATTACAATTCACAAAATGAAAGCTAAACTAAAGTGCAAAGTATTACATACATTCTTCTTCTACTGTATGGATGGTGCTTTTCATTTTTATTGGTGAAAGAAAAAATGCTTGTTAAGAAAATATAATGCCTCCTTGTAGCTCAATGTTTGTATAGATAGACATCTAGTGCAAAAAGGCTGGATTTCTATTACTTCCACTTTCTTCAAACGGTGACCCAAAACTAAAAAATCCTCAAATATAAAAAATAACCCACTAGAATGAATTCACACGTCGTGTACATACCGAGTGTGAAATACGAGAACTCCAAAGTTATTTCAATTCCAAAATGAGGCACCCTTGCTCTCCCTTTCCCAGCAATAAAACCAAAGCAAAACGAGAGAGAGAGAAAAAAAGAAAAAAGGTTGAGGTCCTTAATCATCCTATCCTATGGAGGGAGGCAGGGGCACGCTGACAACATGACAGTAATAGTACTTAATTGTGCTCTCCGTCCAGAAGATTATCTCTCCTGCGGCTCCCAGATTAAACGTTAATTATCAAAGAGAACGACGGGAAGGGGGGGCGGCCCGGGATAAGCCCGGCAAGGTCAGCTCAGCCGCAGCCGCGGTCGCATGCTCCAACCTCCCGTCTGCGGGAGACAAAGTCGCCTTGTTGAGGACGAGGACGAGGGAAGACGAGCGGACTCGCCGCCCGGGTCGGGCGTTCTCCCTCGCGGCTGACGCCCGCGTAATTAGGCCTGCGAGTCGACACGGGGACGTGTCGATATATGATATACGATAACAACAGTCAGACTAATTCCTCTACAACTGTTGGTCCCGTCCCCACTGGTGACGTGCGAAATGTAACTGCTTTCCAGGTCTGTGCAAATAAGGGTTTAGGGTCGATCGGTATAATCAGTGTCACGATGCTGACGTGCACAGCATACGTATTTTTCTGCGCGTATGCCCGAACCGCCGCACTGCGTTACCATGCACTGTGCGTGACACAAAGCTAATGGCTCGTTTGGCGATGATGGACGCCGGGTTGGTCTCCCTGCGACACAATGAGGCTTTCCCATCGCGGCTCTCTCGTCACGCACGCGCCGGAAGCGGCATTTAATGCTACTTATGCAGCAAGTTGGTCAGCCTCCGGCCTGTTGGCAATCAGCGCTAACCCCCGTGCTCTGCCCGAGCCGTCTGACAACGGAAGGTCCACGCGCTCGAAGCGCTTTTTCCACTGCACGGACGGCACACTGCGTCGCCCGTTACCCCACAGTGACGGTTGGGGGACAGTCATGGCATGGCATGAGGACGACCTAGGGCGGACGATTTCTCCGGCGCTCACTCCACCTGCCACAGTGACGGAGATCTGTGGATCTGTCACTGAACACACAAATACTACAGCAAATAGGTACACAATTGTAGAAGTTCATCACACGGGTGTCACTTCCTTCTTGAATGGATTGCCATCTCTGAGGGGGAAAAAAAAAAGAAAAAAGGATGAACGAACGGAGGGTCTCCACACCCTCCAGAAATCCCCCAGAACCATTAATGCCATCAATCATGTTCAACGACACATGCTCTGCAATTTTGTCTCGCTGCGAGTTTATTACAAAGCCAATTACCAGTTTAATTGGACTTTTAACCCCCCCCCCCCCCCCCCCCCCCCCCCCCCCTCCAACTACCACACATTGTCACTTATGATGGGAATGATAAGGCAAAACAAAGGAGTTAAAAACACCCAGTAATTCACCCAGTGATAGTGTCCCATGCTTCTGGGGAAAGAAAAAAAGCATACTACTATTACTACTACTACTACTACAGCAACCGATACTGATAGGCAAGGAAAGGCCATTTGACAGTTTTTTCTTTCAGCCCACTCATTTCTTAAGGGAAAAAGTGCTAGTTCTGTTTACTTTCGTGGCCTCTGCTCTGTACACATAGTTTGTTTGCCCTGAGATAACGTTGTTTTGAACCGGCACTTTAGATAAATCGAAGTCGAAGTTGCTGAAGTTGAAATATTTTGCAGTTTAAGTGGCAATGGCACCCGGCATCCTTAAATGAGAGGCGGTGGTTTTTTTTCCCCTGACAATCGGTAAACCGCTGTCTATGAGTTGCTAGGAATTCTGCTCTCCCCGGGTTCTTTCTCTCATTTTCGTCTCGTGTTCACAAGTCGAGGCATAATAGACACAGATGGACCGGCGAACCACCGCAGCATCAGCACTAATGCTTGCATAACGGATGTTCCGAGCTGCCAAGATGAGGGAGGAGCTGAACTGGAAAGAAATGCATTTGATCGGCCGGGTGATACCAGTTGACACCATTTATCCCCCATTAATAGCGCTGTTCTTCTACCCTTTCCCTGAAGAGTGTCACAACTATCAAGTTGGCTTGCTGTGAAAATACTGGGAACTCCCACCAGCCAATCAGGAAGTAAGACAAAAAGATAGAACACCTAAAATGACCTTGGCTAGACTGCGGTAGATATATAAATATATTAGCCTCTCCATCAACATCCAATGGAACAGCAGATAAACTGCATTTTCACAGTAGGAGGGATACATTACACTCTTGCACTATCGAGAATCCTTTTCACGTTTGCACATAACCAAATTAAGTACTCTTACTAGGCTTTATTTACCAGATGGGAGGTGTTCAGGCACCATGTGTATATATCTAAGTGCAAGATGCTGAGCTCCTGTATGAGCGGCAGAGCATGCTCCATCCTCCTGAATCTTCCATCTTCCCAACAATTCACAACAACATCCCTGGTCTTGCAGGTGGACCAGGTTGTCGGCTCCCATATGATGATGTGATGTGGGTTGCTGTCATCCTCAGGCTTTTACCACCAGGTTAGTAGAGCTGATGGCAGCTGGATGAAATGAGTGAAGAGGGCTTGGCTGAGCACATACTGTAGCCCTGGAATATACCAGTGTTCAGTACCCAGACTTAAACCCATACATTAGTTTATGTTATCGGTCAGTCGCGGTACTCCGACTTGTATTAGATGACCGAGACTAGTTTTTATTGCCTGATACATGATCTGAGGACATTTGCCACCTGCCGGTAAATGCAAAAGTGGATTCAGAAACACCGACGGGTGAAGTTTTGTCATGACCATGGTTAGGGTTAGCGTTACTTCATAACCTTTAGAAACTGACAGCCAACAGGCAGCCAGGCCGAGGGCGTGTAAATGAATAGATCCAAAGATGCAAATCTTTGGATCTATTCACGGTATTTCCTCTGGTCTTCGGCCAGGAAACCTTTGATAAGATGTGACTTTGCTCCCAGAAGTCGGAGCCTTGTTGTTTACTTTGACTGTGCATCTAGCATCAGAGGAGAGCAAGACCAGGTTAATTGGCTGATGTAGGACAAGCCAGATTCAGGCACGCAAAAACAATCTGGATGTTTAAGATGGGCCTTTGTTCATCGCAAACAGTGTCTGCAATGATAAAAGAACAGAACAAAAATAAAATTAATAGAAGGAAGAGCCCAAAAAAATTCCATCTGAAGAAATTCCAAGACAGACGTTATTGCAAGAGACGAAAAATGTCCGTCCCAGCCGTGGAAAAGCACCACTGGTTTACGCATTTATTCGGCTGGGGCGCTACCCCCGCGATCCATCAGCGTATGTTCATTAAATTCTGCGGAGCTAATTAGAATCTATTTGACATCCACAGGGAGGCATTTGCACAGCTTGCCGAGCCGCACAAACAATTCACGGGCACAAGCAGCCATGCACACTGCAGGCATTTTAAACCCGGGGAGAAGGATGCTGCTACTGTGCACAAGGTACCGCACAGTAAATAAGGCGCAGGACGCGGTGCTTCAAGTCACATTAGCTCACCCCTGACTGAGCTTTATGAGCGGAAAGTGAGCGTCGCTATTCATGGTCACAATTGTAATCAACTGCTGGAGTTGTCATCGGAGGATCACACACTCTGGATATGTGCCCTTGGCCGAGACTCAGACGCCCTGAGCCCTCTCAGATCCTCCTCCATAGATACCATTTCTTGATACGGTCTGTTCTGCGTGGGGGTCGCATGTTTCTCCTATTCACGCCTGGGTTTCCTCTCGCACTTGTGGGGGTAAATCACAAGTAATATCGTGGTAGAGGGTGAAGGGAGTGCAGTCACACAGGAGACAAATCACGGGGTCAGCTCGTATGGAGTTGCGCAACGTCTCCAGAAAAGGCAAAAACACGTTACCTAATCAGTGTGGAAGGAATAGTCAGATCTGGCACGGATACTCCGGCCTGGCTCACATCTGGCACACAAAGACGCAAGTTCCAGGAAGCCCGGCCATGTGCATATGCGTGTATGTGTGTGCCCGTGAGCGCGTGCGTGTTTGGTGTGTGTGTGTGTGTCACACACAAACATAAGGGTATAAAAGATCACATCTACGTCAGGAGCTTTGGAACAGAGGTAGGAATTGCCGTAGAGCCTTTGTGTTAGAGTCCAGAATACAATAAACTCCCCGCGCGGCTGAGATCTGTGTCCTGGCTGGCTTCGTTTGCAGAACTTCCCTTTTCTACAATGCACTTCAAAAACATGCAATGACTACGAATTGTGGGAAATCTTGGTTGAGCAGGTGGACCGTGTCGCCAGTCTCTGCCACGGGTTGGAGGCAGAGAAACTCACAAACAAGTTGTGTGACTTGAGACGGCTTTTACAAAACACGAAAGTCTGCGCGATGACTTCAGTGTGTGAGTGTTCTGAAAACACTGTATGAATGCATTCACTGAACACAATGGACACAAAGTATCAGATTCCGCGACTTTTTGGAGTCTTGAGAAAGAGAGACAATGTTATATGTAGAGAGAGCGAGAGTAAGGGAGGACAAACCTGGTCAAATCACCTTAAAAAACAAACAAGGAAAACTTGCTCTATCACATTCCCGTAACGGAGACGTCCCGAGGCGCGTGATCGCGACCAAGCGTTCGTCACTTGTCAAACTCACGCCCATGTGTCGGGCCCTAACCCTAACCCTAACCCTAACCCCTAACCCCTAACCCCTAACCCTAAACCCCTAACCCTTAACCCTAACCCAAACCCCTAACCCTAAACCTAACCTTAACCCTAACCCCTAACCCTAACCCTAACCCCTAACCCTAACCCTAACCCTAACCCTAACCTTAACCCTAAACCCTAACCCTTAACCCTAACCCCTCTGCCCTCCTCCTGCTCCTCCTGCTCCTCCTACCCCCACACGCATGTTCCGAAGTCCCATTACCATGGCCGTCCGTGTGACGGTGACGCACCCACGCTGACAGGCGACGCTCCTGCAGAACAGCCAGTTAGGACGAATCAAGTGGATAACGGTTGAAGGGGGGGAAGGACAAAAAAAAGCAGGCCTGCAGGCTGTCTCCCCTGTCCGAAACATTCCATTTTTTCTCCACCTTTGCTCCACGTAACACGAACCCATTCTCACCCCCCCAACACCCCCCCCCTTCTCCTTGTCATGTGGCTGGAGTTGAGAGGGGAAGTTAGCCCCCCCCCCCCCCCCCCCCCCGCTCCCGAAACCTAGCCAGCCATGGCAGATCTGCATTCGACAGAGGACGGAATGAGGGCACATGGAGGGGAATAAGTCCTCCGAAATGGAACGCCTAGATGTTTGGGAACACGGCGCCCCCCCCCCCCGGGGAAACAGGCTTTTCGAACGTGGTGAAGGAGTCGCTTCGTCATACGCGCAGATAAAAGCCAACCTCCGGGACGCTCTGGCAAGGACAGGGGGGGCGAGTTTCTGACAGTTTGGTGCGGGCATTCTCACCTGCGAGGCAGCCTCTCAGACGAGAACGCTCATGAATCAATGGCGAGGATGAAAATGGGAAACGGGCACGCCAGCATTCGCATCAAAGGCGGCGAGTAGCCAAATAAGTACGCGAGAACAATTCACGGCTTTCCGTCCAACCGTAATTTTCGGCCAGCAAATATTTCTTTTCCCCCCGTTTTTTTTTTAATTTTTGAGCATGCAATCTTTCCTTCCTTTCCTCCCTCCTTTTACGAGTCATTTGCCCTTTTGCTCCCTCCTCTCCTCTGACCATCTGTCCCTCCTGGAGATAAATCATAATCACCATCATCATTTCCAGAAAATGTCATCATTGCCTCTCTCGATGCTTCATCTGTCACTCCCGTTCTCGTCACTTTAATCTCCGTCCCGCCATTTTTGTCTTTCGTCTCTTCTGTCTTCCCATCTACCTTTTCATCTGCATTCCAGCATCACCCTCTGTCTTTTCTGAGACGATGGAGAGAGACCTAATAAGAAACGCGTTTGCCCCCTGTCCTTTTTATTTCTTTGACCCTGTCCTCCTCCCTTTTACTAACTTCTCTTTCTTTTATCTCTCCCTTTTACTCTGATTTACTGTTAATTGCCTTTTTCCTTCCCCTGCGTGAATTCCGTCAGAATTGCTTCCTGTCCCCAAAGGTTCGATATCAAATCCCAACATTTCTCTTCATCCTGGCAAATTCTGATCGGAGAAAAGGTTTTGATTCGATAGCATTTTTTCCATTCTGATTTTGTATTTTAACAAGCCATTTACTCTCTCAAACACGCTTCGGGACAATTCAGAATCTCCAGCGACCCCGTTTTGAGACTTGAGAGAACCACAGAACCTGGAGAACTAAGAGGGGAGCTGTCACAGGTTTTCTGGTCTGTGCGTGTGGTCGTGCGTGTGCTGAGGAGCTCGGCAAGGTCAAGGGGGACAGGGGGAGGTAACTGTGGAAAAGGGGGAAAAGAGGGAAAAGGGGAGCTCTCCACTGTACTGGCAGCTCATCCAGGTGGGGAAAAGCTGAGCCATAGTGATGGAGGGGAAGTAGCTCACCTGCTGTCATCCAGTCCCTATAGTCATTTTAAGGAGTAACACAGACATCATGACTATATTGCACTAATGACATTATAGGAACATCCTGCCATCCCTTGAGGATACTCTGTACTTTTACTTTGTAAAAAGAGTATTTTCTTCTATCCATGGTGTTGCAAGCTGGAACCTGAATTTCCCAAAGGTGACCTCACCACAAAAGAGCAAACGTTACATGTTACAGGTGTGTCTAATTTCTGTTTGAGCGCCCAATTATAAAGAAGATTTTAGTATTGTGTCTATATGATTGCATCAAATGTTGTTGTACATACTGGAGAGAGCATGAAAAAGATGGCACAGAGTCTATTCTGCTTTGTACACACATGCACACCCTCAGTAGAGCCTCACTACAGCACTGAGCACTGGACACACACCACTGCTCAGGCTAGATCTGGGTCACGAGGCATTAAATCCCCTTGTTCATCAGCTGCCCTTACACACGCACGCACACACACACACACGCACACACGCACACACACACACTGCATCCCACTACTGTCACTTCACCACATACCATCTGTCCTCCGAGCGCCGGGCTATGAAATCCACCAGGGTCTAACAGGTCAACCTCCACAGAGCTGCCAGACGCACGTGTAGCATCTGGCTAGCAAAGCCCACGTCTCTGCTAACAACACAGGCCCACGGCCGGGGAGAACCCACAAGACACCGCCGTAGTGAATGGCTCTTTTCCCGAGCCGAGACGGGCATAAATAATCCATCACAGGCAATGGAATGCGGGAACGAATTTAGCTTTAATTTCATATTTTCCGTCTTGCCCGTTTTAATCCCGGGCCACGCCGCCGCTTCTGTGAAACATTTGCCGGGACGACGCATCTCCGAGGAATCGATAGTATTAATAGTTCTGCACACATGCTGGTTTAACGTGCGCCGAAGAAAGAGGATCAGCTCAGAGCCAGTCTCCCTCTGTCTGTGATGGAGCTGCCTCTCTCTCGGAGCCTATATTTCAACTCAGTCGCAACGTACGCAAAAAGATTGTCAAAGAGGATGCCCGACTGTGGCGTCCATACGTCGCGTGACTGCCAACTGAAACCGCTGTTGTTGACAACTGTGAGGCGAGTCCAACTTCGATTCTCTTTTTTTTATCATTATTACCGTTCAAACTGCACCGTTTTGATGGATGCGTTTAGTCGAGGCGAAAGTGACACATAAGAACAAACGGCGCATGGGATGATTTAAGATGCCTCCCCTGCTAAACGCAAACAACAGCCACAGGCGCGTGCTCGTTTGACCAAAATTTGAATCTCATTACAAGTCGTGAGAGTGTAGTTATGACAACGCCCCCCCCCCCCCCCCCCCCCCCCCATCCCCATATTTTAATTGTGCTCATCTTCAAGATGTGACCACCGGCGACACCGCAGACTTTCCACGCCGTGGCGGGTCTCCAGTTCATTACGGGGGCGCACACGCTTTTCACCCTCGCACTCATCCATCAGCGCGAATGTGCCAATTGTGGCCAATCCCAAGAAGAACCACGCGAACGCCGCACAAAATGGTCTTGGCCAGACTGAGATACGAACTGGCAACCATCCCGGTGTTCATCCAATGAGGCAACACGGCACTGGTTGCTGTTGTGCCGCCTCGAACATGAACGTACCGCCACCGCCTCGTACTGTTCCCGCGAGAGGAAACGCAAGTAATCGTGGTAAAATGAGGATTTCAACGCATCTAATCTCAAGAGGTGTCATCATCCAAACGACAGTTCATGAAGACAATGTGATGGAGAAGATGCTAAAGCTAACGCTAACGTTAGCAAGAGGGCTTCTGAAGCCGAGGCATTTGAACCCGCTTTCCTGCGACTGTCAGAGTGAATGGGGAAATGTCTCGAGGTGATTCTGTTAAGGTTCTTGGAATGTGACTGGTGCAAATCATTCCAAAGCAAAATCAGACATGCAAACGAGAAGGTGACCGACTCGACTCCCTGATTAGATCTCAGAGTAATCCAACAATTATAACCCCACATCAGCAGTGGCCCAGATGAGTTAATTCAGTAAGATCTGACCCACGCTTGACCCATGATGCATCCAGAGACTGGCAGTGCAGACGCGTGTTGTGGACCACGGAACGGGTTTGAAGACCAAGTCGGGATACACGGAAACATGTCATCTACCGCAAGTAAGCGCAATCCGTGGATGTTTCATTTTAGTTTCTTTTAGTTTCTTCTTTCTTTCGAACACACTTTACATTAACTGGGTCACGTACTGGCTATTTATTACTCATTCCAAGGCACTTATTAAGGCATTATTCTTGGCGTTTTCCCTCTAGTCACTGTTGATTGATAGAAAGAAAGGAAGCGTGTGCTTTTCTGAGCGTGGGCCTCGGTTCCGGTCATCGTTCCTCAACAAATCATCAGTATTTATACAGCATGCGAAACGTATGTGTAAAATAAAGCTGTGCGCTTGCGTTTCTTGCTTGCTCAAATCTGATTCACCTCCGTTCTAGGCCTCACCTTAGTTCCAGGCATCCTCAGATGCACCCCATTCTAAACATAGACCCTGTTCACAGCATCCTTACTTACTATCAACAGACATAAATTAGAAGGGAAGTTATTAGATAATGGCCTAGTAGTGGTAAACTATGGTAACACAGAATAAGTGTATTACACTACACATATCAGTAGTAACGATGGATATGTGGATCCTAATGTAAAAGGTGGCCTATTTTTCCTAAAAACATGCTTAAATCACATTAGTATGGAAGTGTTTGTTTTGGCAGCAATGATGCTCCATAGGGAGGATGCCTCCATAGCGCAGCCTTACCATTCTTGGTCAGTCTGCTGGAGATTACTGTCAAGCACACTGATCGGCCCACTGATGGAAGTGACCATAAAAAGGAGCACAGACAGGCCTCAGATCAGCCTGAGAGAGACGGAGACGAGAGGAGACATGAGGGGGAGGAACGTTTTCTGCAGAGCAAGACAACAAAAGGCTGCCTTGTGGGCCGAGAGCAAGCGAGATCAGCCGAGATCGGGGGGGGAAACACAAATAGCCACATCAGCCGGAATTTTTGTGCTCTGATAAAACAACTGCAACGCGGTGCCGCTCCTGCCGGCATCCACTGTCAGACTCTGCTGTGAAATGCTCCGGCTCACTCCGGCCGCGAACCCTGACAGGTTTACGCGCGGGGCGTGGGTGGAGAAATTCCATATCATAAACAATCGATACCCGTGATTACACATCAGGCAGGCTCCTGGGGCCACCGACGCCCTGACCCGGCCGTTTTTCGCAGCGCACGCGCGTCCAATCGTGCCAAGTTGACAGAAGTGGGTTGCGAAGCGGAGGAGGAGGAGGAGGAGGGGAAAAAAAATTACATAAGCGATCGATACCGAGCACACATACAAGCGTGTCAGAGCGGCTGCTAATCCTCTGTTGTCGGGAGTGCGTCACCCGTCACCCCCCCCCCCCCCCCCCCCTCCACCTTCAAGCAGCAGCTCCTACAGGGACATGAATGGCCTGATACGGCCTCACCCCAACTTTCCCCGCACTGGAAAACGTGCGAATTTAATGGTCTGTTGTTGGAGTATGTTAAACATAATCAAAATAATTGCTGCAGTGCGCCAGCATTTCTCCTAGTCATAACCACAGTCATTATAGGGGGAGTTATAGGGGAGACGTAGCCTCTCTCCAATGCTACACCTTTCCCTTTATGGCCTCAATGGCGGCGTTGGCGAGCTCCACCGGCCGCTTTTCTAATTATTACACATGAATGCG
>CM055211.1:523218-556724 GCA_029224185.1 Karalla daura | reverse complement strand
ACAAAATTGAGACACTCAGCTATGGCTAAATCAAACACATGTTCGCACTTAGAGCTAACGGTTTATTATGCTGAAACGTTTTGACGATGGAGATGGCAAGCATAGAGCAGAGCTCACCCATACCTTATCGTAACCTATTTACGGCACAAACAAGTCAGCTGTCTCCAGAACATGGAGATGAGGCATTTGCTGTTCAAGCCGTTTGAAAATCCGCTGCAAAATTAACATTCACATGATGATGTCATTTGGCAGAAATCATATTCGACCAACTGTAGCCGGGGGGGGGGGGGGTCAGTGGCCAGGGGGGCCAATGGCATCCTCCACTTTACGCCTCTATCCCATGCGACAAGTTGTGTTGTCCCACTCCGGCCGTGTGAGGCACGCACCCGTGTCTCACTTGGAACAAGGGTTGAGTATTGCCCCAATGTGGGGACCCCCCCCCCCCACCAGCAACTATCCACAGGATTTGCCCCACCATTACAGTCTGGGGTCCCCAAAGTCGAATTCAGTTTCAGTTTCAGTTTTGGTGTTATGTTTACGTTTACGTCGCAACACACACACCCCTCTCTACTAACACCACTTCCTGCCACCCCACAGCACCCGCCTCCAAGACGGTCGGCTCTGACCCACATAACCCACCCCTCGACGTGCCCCCCCACACACACACGCCCCCCACCTCCCAGTTTGGCCCTCCCGCCTCTTACAGAGAATCCGGCACCACCGGACTCACACATTCTCAGGGGTTGGGGGGGGGCGGTGGGTGGTTCGTGCTGATGAAGACACCAGCTTCGCAAACTCCTGAACGACAAATCAACCAAATGGGCCTGCCGCCTTGCGGGCTGTAATTGCTGCAGAGTCGTTTGCGGCGAGCGGGCAATTATTCTGACGGCCCCTCGCTTAAAACAACGTTTAGTCAGAGGGAAGTGCGTCGCGCGCCCGTCCAACGCGTTTTCTGGGAAAACAAGGGAAAAAAGGTCGCGAGGGTTGCTGGTAGTCATCATCTGTCGTCGGGCGGTCCTGCCAGAGAAATCGAATGAAAACAACGCAGCCCGGGATTGGCGGATTTACTCATTTTGAGCACCACCCTACTTTTCGGGCCATTCCATCGGCCATTTGATCAGCTGTCATTGCCCACTGCCATTTGATCAGCCGTCATTGCCCACTGCATGGATGGTGGGGCCAGCAGGGATGTCCATCTCCTCCAAAGGGAGAAAAAAAAACAAAAAAAGCAAAAAACCATCTGGGCGCTCCGGCCTCTCAAATCCCACCCGTGCATCTGTTGCATTTTGCAGATCGCAATCTGCACGAAGGGCCTCCTCCAAAGCTAATGAATGCCCAAATAATGTCCATATTTCCGGCCTGAAAAACAACAGTGACCCCCTTTAAAATGACATGGAAAAAAAAAATCCTGACCATAGTTACCTGAGTTACTGGACGCGCACAGCTGCGAGACGACGCACCCTTTAAACGTTAACCGAACAAAACGGGACGGAACGTCGCTCCGTTTTTTCGACAGTGGGGAGATCTCGAGAAGCGTTCGCTCGCCTCCCTGTCATTGTGGGGAGCGCGCCGCCTCGGAACTTGCTTTTGTTTGGGAATCAAAGGGAAGGCGAGGCAAAGGGCAGCGACGACGCTGACCTTTAAAAGGCAGGAATGCTTGTAAAAAAAAATAAAAATTACAGGATTATGTAAGGAGAAACTCTGAAGTTATCAAAACACAGAGTGTGAGGTAAGGGGGGGGGGGGGGGGGGGGGGGGGGGGGGCTACGATCCGGCGCAAAAGGGGCATTCGGCTGGGGGAGTTTTGTCTTCACTTCCTCTGCCTTTGCTGTCCTCAGTCTTTAGGTGGGAACACGGTCAGCTTCGCCCACACAACAGCATGAAATCGATGGGTGTGACGAGCTTGCGTGTTCTCTCTGCGTGTGCGGGGGGTTTTTCTTCGCTGCTCTGGCGCCATCACCCAGTCCAAAATCACGCATCGAGGTTGAGCGAAGGCTCGAACGTCCCCTCGGTGTGAGACTGACAGGGAATGAGCCACTGTGACGGACCGACGGCTTTCCCCCCCTCTTTTCAGATCTTTCCTCCGGCCTCCTGCCTCCACCCTCAATTGGTTGCTCCAAAATCGGCCCCAAAAATCGTCTCTGCACGTCAGGACACAGGCCCCCATGGAACTGTCACGAACTCCCCACGTTGTACCCCTCCTCCCGCCCGACGTCGGCCGGGGACCGCTTCGGCTCCCTTGCGACCCCTCTGGAGGATGAGCCGCTTCCGATGGACGGACATTTGTGGTGCAAAAAAGGCTCATCCGCGATTAGTCGTCTGTTTTTTGACCGGGTCGGCTCCTCCGACACAATGGCCTGGTTCGGCCCGAGGACCTCGGGGAGAAAACATGTCAGCGACATGGCGGCGACGCGTCGTCAAAAGCACACGCGGAGCGCCATTTGTCATGGTAATGGCCGTATTTCCAGAGCAACAGATGACACCCGCGGACGCCTGCCAACACGCGAAGCATCTTGGACCAGAGTTTTCATTTTTGGCTTTCCTTCACACCCGCAGCTGTCTCGCGTTGGCTTGCACATCAGAAGACGTCACCTCGCCCTCTTGTCTTGCGACCCGGGGTGTTTCTCCTCCGCCGACGTCCCGTTCCCCTCGCGCCTCGCGCGCCGTGGTTCGTGGGAGCGAGGGGCTGGGGGCGGGGGCGGGGGCGGGGGGGGGGGTGGGGGGCTGATTTTTTTTGGCGCGGGTAACGACCTCCTTCCAGCCACAGCTGTCCTTGCAGAGACCGTGGAGGCACAAACGAGGGAAGGAGAGGAGGCTCAGGACCCGCCCTCTGGCTGCTAGAGAGGATTCTAACAGCGGGACGCGTGACGCAGGACGAAATAGATGGGCGGCGGGAGGGGGGAGAACAACGCGGGGTAATGGTGGGCGCGCGAGGATGGATGTGTCTCACTAATAGACGCAGTAAAACTTGAAAGTGTCGTCGTTTCTGTTGTCTCTGAGCTGAGTCCACGCTGATGTTTTTTTGTCCTGTTTTAAAAGAGAAAAACAGCTTGGAAAACACTGCGCTAAAAAAGCATGGCAGACTTCACTCGACAGGGAAGTGCAAACTCGCTTTGTTTGAAATCATGTGCTCGATCCGTCCACCCGACCCCACCTGGTTTAGAAGTACAGACGTTCATCGCCCCTCATCCACTAGAGGCGTGAAGACGGGCCGTCTAGCCCATGTCAACCCTGCATTATCGAAACGCCTGAGTCCTGAGTGGATTATATATAGATATAGATAGTGACCATGTGAAAAGCTGGGCATCCAAATGGGTTGGCTTGACGGTGCCCTTTCGATGTGAATTGAAGAAAAAAAAAAAGACAAGAACAATGAAATTGTCCCATTTAAATGCGCTGTTAATAGCTGATTTTGTAATCGTGCAGTTATACGAAAGAGACGTTCATTTTTGAGAAAAAAAAGATCTTTCTTCATTTTGTCTCTTATGTCGGAGACTAATAAAACCCAGCTCCCTGGCTAAATCCATGACAACCCGTCACGGTCACATTTGCCCCTAGAAAAGGCAAATATAAATAAAAAAAACATGATAGTATCTTCCAATACTGTCTCATACGGATGAAACCCAAAGTTGTTGGAAACAACTTACGGGGTTAGGCGGAGAAGGGCTGACTCCATCTGATGGCTAAAAAGGAGTGAGACTGATCTTTTCTCATAGCATCAGCGTCATTGGTATTTATGGGAAGAGCCTGCCTTCAGTTCCTCCATTGCTTTCCATGGCGCCACCAAGTCACAGCACTGGAAAGGTACTTGTTTATTCAAAGGTCAGTGGGTCGGGAGTCCGAATGTGAATTTTCACAGATTAAAAGCACAATGAACAACTCTGAGATCACTTCCATCGCTGCCATTCATTTCAGATCTACCAAGCCTATGTACACAGTACATGGCAGTACACTATACACCCCCCCACTTATCGATAATGATTGGAAGTGCTTTGATACAAATCTGCAGCAAAATGAAGACTGAGGCACCAGATTTTGTTCAAAATTCATTCACCACATCGTGTGAACAACGTGGGGTACATTCTATTATATGCTCTACATGCCCCATCACACTACAAGCTCTCATTTATCGCCTTGCCTTCTTTTTGAACAGCTCCAGCGAAATGAAGGACAGCTCGGAGCAGTGAAACATTTCAACGGCATCTGCATCGGACAAAGTACAGGATGTCAGGACGCCGAATGTAACTGAACTCAATCCGGATTCGTTCTGTTGTCCATGCGCCTGTTTCCATTGCGCCGGGTGCACAGACCGCTCCCATTAAATGCAAATCTGAATAGGTATTGACACTCTGCTCTGGACACATGTAAAACAAATGCATTTTTGGCGATCGAGGCGTAAATGCGTTTCTTCATACTTGTCGCAGAGGTTTAAATGGGGGGGGGGGGGGGGGGGGGGGGCAGACACGAGAGGGCCATGTGTCCCTGACAGATCCGTGTGACAGCTTCCTGAGGCCAGATGGCGCTTCGTGCCGTCCAAGGGGCCTCGTCCCGCGGGCCTAAACCCCGTGGCTGGAACCGAAATCCGTATCCACCGGCGACCTGCTGCTGCTGCAGCAGCGCTGCGGGGATATCTAACTGGCCGTCTTGAATCTAAAAAGTGCTCAGGTTCGTTGGCCGCTTTTCGCCCAGTAGGGCGACGCGTTGGGGAATGTGCCCTGGATCTGTGACCACTCGCTGTGGGTGACCGGTGCCATGAGAATACAGAATCCCTCAACTGGCAGCAGGAGGAATTACAAGTCCGACCAAGACCGGTCCGAAATAGCCACGGGACCCAAATGCACGACTCCCGATGCGGACCAACTTACGAAAGGCGAGTCTGTTAAGACGAGACGATGGTGGAGGACGCGGGTAACACTGGAGGACACTGGGGAGACGCGAGGCACGACGGTACGTTTACCCCAGGCGTTTTGTGAGGTCGGGGTCAAACGTCCTGGGAAACGTGAATGAAAATAAAAAGTCGAGCCAAATCACAAAAGGAACAAACTAAAAGTTCTAGTTATATTGGCGGGAAACATATGGCCTCAACGAGATCGTTCGAAAAAGCCTTCGAACAAGATATTTGCCGAACAAGTCATGTCGGAGTCGTTATCTGACACTTTTTCCTCGACTCGTTTGAACAAATGCATTTATATTGAACGGACGAACGAACCGTTGATAATAACAATCAAATAACGACACTGAAATCAATGCAACTGACTACGCATATTCAAGAGGCGCCAGCGGGGGACGCATGAAACTGAGGATCCAACTTCCGTCTCGGCTCTGACCTCGGTCAGACATCTCCCCCACGTGGCATCCACAAGCTTGACATGTGCTAAGTGAGTGGTGTAGTAGTATAGTAGCACATCATGCGTCGCCCAGGAAGTCCTGGCTGTCGGGGCTGAAGGTGAGAACGTGCAATTTGTCCAAACGGGCACGCGGGTGATCACATTGGGGAGAACGGCAGACTTCTGAAGCTCGTTATCACCGCTTTTTGCTAATGAAGACCCGACTGGGATCCCCTCCGGCGCCCTGACGCAACTCTTTCTCCGACAAAACACGGGGATTACGCGCGCTTGCCGAGGGACGGACGCAGCCGCGCTATTTTCAATCGCGCCCCCCCCCCGGGGGGAAAATTCGCTCGTTCTGATCGCACCGTGGGTGATCAGATTCCGCTTTGACTGTTCGCGTCTTTCAGCCGTTCATTCCGTTCTCACGTTTGCCACTCTGACAGTCGAGCGAGCAGGGGTTGGGCTGCGTCTCACTTGTCACCGAGAAGATCCTATGTCACAAAACAACTTTGAGGCGCAACATTTACGTAACGTGTAACATCTTCAGTGCATTCGGTGCACAAAGCAGGCACTCTTGGATTGAACACCCAGGGCGTTATATAAGATAAGGTTTGAGCAATAAAAAGACTACTTTGTGTGAAGTGTGTAAAAGTGGGCAACTTCAAAGAGCAGGACGAGTGCTAATAGTAATGCTCAGTACAATCCTGATGCCATCTTCCAAGTATTTGGAGTCTGGATTAAATGTATCAGACTGATTCTTCATATTCTCATTTGAGCAGCATGCTCCCTTTTCTGGTGAGCATGTTGTATATATCATGTCAATATCTGCATGTGCTGCGTGCCGATCTGAGCAAAATCGCATGTCCAGATTCAAATCAAAACACGACTTTGCTTCACCGCTTCGAGCTCAATGGACGATGACCAATGAAATCGTTTGCTTTTGAGACCAGGAAATATCTTCAAGGACCCGCATCTCAGGCAACTAACGAAAAGGTGGCAAAACGCGAGACTCCAAATGCAAATCAAACTGTCAAAGCTAAACATTCATGAAAAACTTTTGGGATCCGGAGGAGACGAAAGTCCTGCTGCTCCACTGATATGTGAGCGGCCCGATGTGGATTGTGCCGTGGATGTGCTTAGATTGGTCGAAAAGTGCTACAAAATGCGGTCCATTGACCACAATGCAACGCTCACGTATCAGGACACCGGAGGGCGCGCCAGTCTGCGAGCGAGCAGACAAACTACCTTCAGCTGCCTTCCCCGTCACAGCAACCACACGTAAGTATGTAAGTAAGGTCCCCCCCTCCCCCGTGGCACTCGAAGGCGCAGAGCTGCATGGAAAAGGGTTCGTGCACATTTGGAACCAAAAGCGTTGACCTCTAAAACCTCAAAGAGTGTGCGAATAACAGCGCAGGAACGAAACTATTGTGTGGAAATGTCAGATAACTGGGCGTGACGCCTACCGTGCTATGGTTTAAAGACGGGGGGGGGGGGGGGGGCTCGGGGAGCCCACAGCGCCAATCGACCGAGAAGATGAGGGACAATGGAATCAACCCACTCCCGACGGGGGGGGGCTTTGATTGGTCTGTCGCCGACCCTCTGCCTGGAGTGGCGTGTGACGGGCCGGAGGTAACAGAGAGTATCTGTGGTTTTTGTTAATACACAACAAACGGAGCAAAACGCCAGCGAAAACGTCCCATATGTAGGCACAGCCTTGAAGTGACTTATGCCCTCACGTAAAAAAAATAAATTTCACACTTTCTATTAAATAGTAACTGCTCTATCAACCCAACAAGCCCCACCAGGGTATGGCTACATTGAGGGTGAGCCCAGATTTGGCGAATCATGTGTTATCATTACTTACTTATCAATGACATCGACCCACAGTACCCAGTGGCGCTGTGGGGAAACTCAGCACATACAGGGTGAAGATGGGATGGACCACGGACAAGTAACCAGTCCACACACACACACACACACACACACACATCCGCTCTCACACCCACACCTGGGGGCAGTTTAGAGTTGACCGAATCGCGCGTGGTTTTGGACCTTGGAAGGAAACCAGCATATCAGGGGAAAAACAAAAACCAAAACAAAAGCCCGAGCACGTGCCTGGAGAAACTCCACATGGGCCCTCGTTCCGACACGGATCCAAACCGGGGAGCTTCTTGCTGTGATATACCAGGACCAAACCGACATCGATGGCGTTCGTAGACGAGTCAGAATTATCGTTTCTGCGCGCAGATGACTTTCCCTCCGCAACGACACGGGTTGAAAAGGAGTACGAGGCTGTGTCGGCTACTATAGGTGGCATAATACCCTCTTGTTTTACGCATCAAAATGAGCAGCCTAATGAGATCACCGTCCCTACATTGTTCATTTGCTTTTCCCGGTTTCTCTCTGAGCGTTCCACTCACTTTACCCCCCCCTGTATTCTCCTCTGCATTCTCTCTCTTTTCCCCCCTCTCTCTCCCTCTCTCTCACTCTCTCTGCAGTGCACACTTTTTTTTCCAGAACACCTTTTCCCCATGGCTCTCAGGCAACTAAATATAGCGGCTGGTGCAGACAGCTCGGCCTCATAACAAATGGTAAGCAGAGCGGAGCGGAGCAGAGCGGAGAGGGGGGGGGGCAGCACGGGCGCGAGACCGTACGCAGACGACGGGCCGCATGCGAACTGCATGCGGCCGGGGGGGGGGCGTGTCGGAATCAAAAGGGAACGATGGAGACGAATGAGCGCGATCGCAACCAAACGCCAAGAGCGTTACTTGTGGACGATGGGCGAGGGGGGGGCACGTTGGCCTCGCTACGGCCTCAGACAAACGAACATCAAGGGGCGCCGAGACGAATACCATCCCCCCTCGGGTATACCGGTCGGCGCAGGAAACGGCCTGAACAGCGGCGGTATAGTATCAGTATAGTAGCGACGGCGGTACAGCTGAGTCACCTTAGAGGCTCTCTCTGTATCGCCGTGTGCGCAGGGTGACTCGGGGAGTTGTCAGTTTGGATCGATCGTTTTTTTTTTGGATGTGCGGTCGCCTTTGATCCTTGTTGTTCTCCCGCCATAGTTTTCATTTTCACATCCAGGGGTGTGAGGCACAAATAATTCCTCGTCGATTCCGTCACAGCGTTCGATTTCGGATCCGGAAAACTCGATTCGCCCCCCCCCCCCCACGGGCCAGTCGAGGGGGGGGGCAGCGAACGGCACGTCGAGGGAAAGAAGGCGTAACAAGATTGAATTTGAAGAAAAAGGAAGAACAAGGGAATCAATAAGTGAATGATAGACAGATGATAGATAGACAGATGATAGATAGATAGATAGATAGATAGATAGATAGATAGATAGATAGCTAGATAGATAGATAGATAGATAGATAGATAGATAGATAGATAGATAGATAGATAGATAGATAGATAGATAGATAGATAGATAGATAGATAGATAGATAGATAGATAGATAGATAGATAGATAGATAGATAGATAGATAGATAGATAGATAGATAGATAGATAGTCAAAACAACATATTACTTAGGACCTCCAGGGTTGGCAGCAGATCCCTAAAAATAAAGCACACGTGAGATAAAGGGAAAACGAATCGGGGAATACGCAGAACATAAATACGCTGCGTGTTATCTAGATCCCAATACTGAAACACGATGCGTTTTATCGAGATTATGCACATTCAAGTACGACAGCTCTCTGGTTCCCAGCGAGAGAAGCAAGTGCCGATCAGACGTTCCCAGGGGATCCAGCTCGTTTTCTGCTTTTTCCACCATCACTCCAAGCGTCCTTTAACAGTAACGGTCGGGGGGTTTTTTTTCCAAAAAGCCCGCGTAGCGCTGCAATCGTGACGGCGAACGCCCCTTATCTTATCAAGGTAGGAACGCTAACCAAAACAAGAATAGAAATGAATGAATAAAGAAAAATTAAACGAAATATGTTGGGCATAATCATACCGAAACCTTGACCAGTATTGTACCTCTTAGCGGCTTTATTAGTGGTGTTTTTCACTGCAACGGCTATTCTGAAGGAGAGAGACTTTGGAGAGATTTGCCACGCTATGCAATCGAATACTAAATGGAGGTCTTACTTACGCGTTTTACTTACTTATCACTATCAGTTATTGCTTGCATTGGTCATCCTGTCACCTCTTCTTCTTTGTCTACATCTATCGTAACTCCTGCCATCGCCCGACGGGTTTCGTTCCGTCTCTCGCCATCGTTTCATATCCACGTCCCGTCCGCCGTCTGCATTGTGGTCTTCATCTGTCACCTTCGGCTGCGTTTAACGCGGACAGCGTTTGAGTTCCATCGCATGACATGAGATGTAAGATCACAAGATCCGACTGCTCTTCGTTGCGTCGTGGCTGCGTCCCCCCCGCCCGTGCCTAGAAGACACCCCGCCGCGGTGAAATCGAATTTCGCAGCTCTGACTCGGGCTCGTTAAAATCCGCCCCCGGGGGGGGGGGGGGGGGGGGGGGGGGGCGCCGCGTTCGCATTCGCGGCAATTGGACGAGGCGGGCTGTCTACGCAGGCGCCGGGGTGCGTCTTTCAGCCGGTGCCGAGGCGAGCACTTGTTCGACTTGGACAGAGGAGGGTCGGCGCGCCGACAGGAGACGGCTTACGGCTTTTCGCTTTTTAATGTAGCGCGGCTAAGAAAGAAAGAAAGAAAGAAAGAAAGAAAACCTCTTTCCCTCTAACCCTAACCCTAATCCAAAATAAATGATAGTGTCAGCCCGCCATGCTCGACTCAAGCGTTTTCCTGGGCAACAGACATTCACGAGCCAAACCTTCGCGTCAAAGGCAAGACAAAGAATCCCCGTGCATGCCGCTTTCATCTCGCAGACTGGAACAAAATCAGATGCGGAGTGCTCCCGCGACCGATCGATTTTCGCCCGCGTGGAACGAGACTGCTGGAGGTCCGATGCCGCAGAAGGCTCCGAGCGAAGGCTTCGAGTCCACAAGTACGATGGTTTTCAGCCCATCCGCATGTGCTCGTCGACCGCTTCGCGGGGTCGGTCCGGGCTACGATCTGAACACGCTCATTGGAAGTGAGGAGGAGGGAGCAGAAATCTGCAAACCGCCGCCTACGCCGCCATTAGCGGGCTCATGTGAGCGAGATTCGGGAAATCCAACAAATACCGCGTACGATGAAGACATGCACCTCTGCAGTGTGTGTGTGTGTGTGTGTGTGTGTGTGGAGGGGTGGGGGGTACATTTGAGTGCTTCATACGAATGGAATACTTTCATTTGAGTTTGCCACGTGGGACCGGATTTCAATACTTTTAACATTATTGCACAATTCCACCTTACGCAAAGGCATCCACACTGAAAACCATGGTCGACAAGCCCTAGAGACAGGCGCCTCCCTCCACTCTCCCGCAGGTACTGCCAAAACGCAAAACCGTGTAAATTCTATCGCAGATTTCCTTCACACCGAGGACCAATGCTGGGGTTCTTCGTCTCTATTCCGCACAACAGCCATTTAGCATCCCAGAGACCACCGCTACTGACACAGAGGTCAAAAGGACAAAGCATCTTGGGGAAATGTCTTGACCACAAAACCATTCGGAGCCTCTGGGTCGACTCTTGGGAGACCATTCCAAACTGAATAACTCTCTTACAGATGAAAATTCCCACATCTCCCCTACCCCAGACTCGCGCGCTTACCCAAAACTCCAAGCCGGTAGTTGATTGTGATGACGATGACGTTCCCATAGCTGGCCAGGATGCTACCGTCGATCATGTTGCCTGTCCCCTCCATGTAGGAACCACCGTGGATGTAGACCATGACTGGCTTTAACCCATTCTCATCATGGATATCTGAGAAAAAAACAAAAAAACAAAACAATTTAGATAAAATGTCATGAAAATATTCCATATTATAGTATAGAACTATACAATAGTACATATAGTGTCTCTAATTTCGATGGGGAAAATAACTTGTGTGGTGGAATTTCATTTAGGACCCTTTTCTGCAATTACACATTATTTATAGGCCAACACATGCATCAAATCACTAATATCTGTATTGTTGTGATAAGCTCTTCATGGAACTCCAAGCAACTCTAATTGTCAATTTACAGAGCACATTTCAAAACAAGACTTGACCCCGAGTTCTTTACATTTGCACAAATTTGTACAACACATCAGTGCATTTAACAGGAGAATAAAAATGCACGGTAGAGGGTGAACAATGTCAAATGGCAGTGGGGGCTTAGGCTAAGCTAAAAGGAAGATCATTAAAGCAGGATTTCAAAGTTGAATTAAAACTATTAACAGTTGGACAAGACCTACGTCTATCTGTCTCATGATATAGACTATTCCAGTATTAGAAAGAGACACACATCTTAGGGCAGCATGCTGTAAACAGATATTAGGTATGTTTAAAATGCCTTTAAACTGCCCTTAAAAAGCGTGCATGGATATTGTGGTCAGCAGTCTTCACTGTGTAGGAGTTTTCAAAGCTTAACATGGCAATATTCATCTTCACTTTATGACACGTCTGCTCTATTTATACACTGCATGATTTGCAGGGAATGCTGCAACCGGGGCCGAGTGAGTGCCTCGTCTGTGGGCTCTCAACCCGGAGCGTGTGTGGAGATTTAAGAGCAGGGGAAAGAAGAACAAGGGGGTTCACAATGCAATATCAGTTCACTAGGGTTCACCATAAATCAGCCAGTAGCATCTTCACAATCAGGAGCCGACTCCAATGGTGAAATTCCTGAGACAGGCACTCTGAGAAGCTAGTACTGAATAGACATGTTTCTGCTTTTATTTTGCCGGCCTCTTTACATTCATTGCAGCTAGCGGTTCTTAAACAGAGCGCGCCGCAGGCCAACAGCTATCGACCGGCATTGGAACTGGAAAATTGCGTCCGATAATTACATTTTTCGTCTGGAACGAGAGCCAGCAGTCATGACATGGATGACGAACACAGACGCGGCACCTCTGTCACCAGTGTCGGCCATTTTTATTGTCTGACCAGGAAAACGTGCAAACGCAGTGCGCAGTAGATATTCAGCCGAAGTCCCGGGAGGGGCGAAAAGAGGATGGATTTCGGAGATGGAGTCACCCTAGTGACTCCGACTCCAACTCTGTCCACTGAAACAGGGGCATATGGAAAGGACATGAGGACACTGCAGCCGACGCAATGCAATGCTAATGCTAATGCTAATGCTAATGCTAACGCTAAAGCCAGCAAGGAGGCTTCTGGAGCTTTTTGCAGCTGTGTGAAAACAATAATAAACATTTTTTTATAGCCATGACTACTTTAATTCTTGACCTCAGACGCCTCTAAGTATCGGTATCAGTGTGAAAAAGTTATTTCGCACTGTGTCAGAATAAAAACATTGTGCATGCATCCCTATACGCAACTGTGAAACATCTGTAAAATACTTGGCATTTTTTTGACAGACTGTATCTGTCTCTAAAAATGAAATCGTTCTGAAACGTATCAGCACTAGTATTTCATCTAAGAGTATCTCTCATGAACATTCTGAAGTGTGTTCATTGGATGAAGTGAACTGAAGGGAACCCTATATCCGAACCACATGTTTCAAGGCATGATGTCGCATTTTACAACAAAGGGGTGGAAAAAACGATCACTTTTTTGTTCAAAACAACTTTCAAGTTTCAAGTTAGAGAGGACAAGAGGATGCTCTCCATCCACACCAGTTACCGGTACCCCTTCCACTCGCCGCGAGCTGTAGCGAGATGCTCAGACGCTGGCTGCGACGCTTAGGTTGCGTCCCAGTCGGCTTTGGCAGAGAGCGGCCCAGCCCGGACAGGGGCGGCCAGGCTGAACGAGGAGAGCATCATTCTCTCCACGGGAGAACAGCGAGGCGAAGGAGTCGGGCGACCCGCGGTGACAGGTTATTAATCTCCGCGCTCGGATCGGGCGCGCCTCGGCTCCGCTAATGCGCCTGCATCTCTTTCGCAACTCCTCACCTGGAGCCGAGCTCGGAGGAAGGCAGGAGGCGGTGGAGACGCGTGCCGTAGGGTACCTAGGCTGGCTAATACTGATATGGCACTGATGCGATACAGGCACGTCACACAAATGGTCGATGAATACTGTGGATGACACAGCGGAAATTCAGTGTTGTGCCTCTCTTTTGATGATAAAATACACATGTAGCTTTGTTATGTGGCAATATTTTCACATGATGATTGGTCCAAGGAGAGAGACGTTGGGACCGATGCGTCAGTATTGATTGGCAATCGCTAGCGGGAGCGCGCTAACCCTGACCCAATTCACCCTGGTCAAAACACAGGCCCGCCTAATTACAGAGGCAGGACAGCAAGCAGGACGGTTTCACTGAGAGCCCCCTCCTTATCATTCAAACCCGCCTCGCGGAGCGGTGTGGGCGGCAGGAACAACCTTGAGGAGGCAGATGCACATAAAACAAGAGCGCTGCCATTAAGTTGTCATGCCCTCTAACTGATATGCATCCGATGGCCGCTCGCAGGCCCCCCCCCTTCCGCGGGCCCAGACAAAACTGTTCGGCGGGCTTTTCATCAAACAAACAGGCAAATTGACTGCTACTACCGCCCATCTCTTTTGGCGTCGTGCGGCACTCGGAGTCACAAGTCAGGAGGGATGGACGGGGAAGACAGGGGGAAGGGGGAGGGAGGGCGAGGGAGATCCACTGAAGGCGCTTTGATCCACCAGAGATCTTGCTCTGCAGATTCAGGGCCGCGATTTACGTCCAGGGAGAGAGCGAGAGAGCGAGAGAGAGAGAGAGAGAGAGAGAGAGAGAGAGAGAGAGAGAGAGAGAGAGAGAGGGAGGGAGGGAGGGTGGTCCGGGGGGCCACCGTGTCCCAGTCCTGTCAGCGTGGAACAGTGGAACACACTTAAAACTAAAAGAAATCAAACTGCTTCAAGTGCTCTCTCCTCTCTTCCTCTCTCTCTCCCTCCCTCTCTCTCTCTCTCTCTCTCTATCTGCGTGTCTCTCCCTCTCTCGGGCCTGTGGACCTTCCGGGGTGACTGCACAGCAAGTTTGTCCCAGACATTCATCACTGCCACACGGACCGGGGGGGATAATATATTCCTCCACTGGCTGCACGGCACTGCACACATTACTCATCTTTATATGTGTGGGGAGGGATGGAGGGAGCGAGGGAGAAGTGGGCACATATGTGGTGGTGGTGGTGGGGGGGGGGGTTTCCATCACTCCCGGCTTTTTTTCTATACTGTTGCCGCGCCGGATACAAAATTGCAGTTAATGGAGGCGATACCTCCACCCACTACCACTGCCGCTGCCCATCACCAGTGTCTGTCCCGGCATGCTCTTTACACCCGGCGACCCATTTCCTGTTCAATACGGCTCCACTGGCACGCCACGGAGGCCAGTGTCCTCACATTTAGGGTACCACTCATGCAGCACAAAGCAGCCGGGCACAGCACGGGTAACTTCTAGGAACCAGATCATTGGCATAAAAGTCCAAATATATTGTACAGTAATAAGTATGGTACAGTACACATATATACATATATACTTATATTTATATTTATTTATATTTAAGCATTTATATTGTGTTCTTCTCTTCTTGCACACAGTGTTTATATTGTTTATATTGCGTTTATATTACGTTTCTACTGTATTATATTTTGTCTATTCCTACCCTGTTCACGTCTAGGTTCATAGTGTCCTTTATGGCTGCTGCAATACCGGAATTTCCCCATTGTGGGACAATAAAGAAGCATCTTGTCATACCTTAACTAACTTCTTTCTGCAGTGCCTCGTTTTTAAGGATCTCAAGACGTTAATCTAGCTCTTATGGGGACCTCTTATGGGGACATCATTGAAAAATGTGAATCAAAGACTCAAACTGCACTCTTGCATCGAGTGCTTCAGACAGATGCTCGTCTGACTGTACAGACCCCCTTCGCAGAAGAGGGGACGGAGGGGTGCAGTGGGGAGAGTACATCAATGTCTCAGAGTTTTTCTGCAGTGCTGTGAGATTTCTCTGCAGCAGGCACTGAGGTATAGGTGAAACCAGGGAGGCGAGGGGGGGGGTGGAATCCACAGGAGTAATTCATTGCCACTGCAGATGTTCAAACAGTCACATTGCATCGATCCCCGCGAACTCTCCTGGAAACACAGAGCGGCCCAGATGGCGCCCGAAGACTCGCTCTATCCCGACCTTTCTGCTTCAGCACGCGCGCGTGTGTGTGTGTGTGTGCGTCCTGGTACCTTTAAACTGAGATCATGAAGAGCGAGTGGTTGTTTACATCTTCATGTCTGCCGCATTGAAATGTAGCAAGGGGCATCTGCGTGGGAACCGTGCGCCGGTATAATCAAAAGAGCCGGGTCTCCTCTTGCAGTTCCACACGGCACGGCAACGATGGGGGGGGGGGGGGGGGGGGGGGGGGGGGGCGTGTTTTCATCTAGTTTAACAACACAACGGCGTCTCCCAGAGACACAGCGCTTCCAATTTGGGGCAAAGTGGACTACATCTGTTGGCTGCAAATCCAATATAGGACGGTGTTTTCCTAAAAGGCGGGAGGAAAACCCTAGAGGAGATCCAAGCCTTCAGACGAGCCGGGCAGAGTGGCTAAATAAATAAGGGGTTTCGTAAAACAAGGGTCGGGTTTTTTTCTACAGGAAAAAAAAAAAACGAGGATCATCAAATACTGTATGCC
Organism: Karalla daura; assembly: GCA_029224185.1. Lineage (NCBI taxonomy): Eukaryota > Metazoa > Chordata > Actinopteri > Chaetodontiformes > Leiognathidae > Karalla > Karalla daura. The sequence goes on along the minus strand of CM055211.1, from coordinate 540,748 downwards.
CTACTGGAGGACTAAACGTCTTGCCTCGGTGCATTTGCACAGCAAACAAAACCGTTAATTGCTGACGCTCGCTGCCTTGTTTTAAGCGGCTGTTTGGGTGTGGAAGGAGGAGAAGTCTCGGGATTGAAGGAGATAAACTCCATTTGCACGTGAGCTGCGTGAGTGGAGTGGCTGCCTCCCCTAGGTTTCCTGGGCCCCCTCCACCGCCGCTGATGTGAATCAAATCTCAAATGTACAAAGGTAACTGAACATCCCTTGTGTATGTGTGTGTGTGTGTGTGTGTGTTTGTGTGCTCCGTGTATGTATATGTACATATATTATATATTTCTACTCAGTACACACATAGAAACATTCTGATGTGCTCAGTGTGTAAATTATCTAAATAACCTTTCATTTAAAAGGTATATATAAATATGTGTGTGTGTGTGTGTGTGTTTGTGTGCTCCGTGTATGTATATGTACATATATTATATATTTCTACTCAATACACACATAGAAACACTCTGATGTGCTCAGTGTGTAAATTATCTAAATAACTTTTCATTTAAAAGGTATATATAAATATGTGTGTGTGCGTGTGTGTGTGTGTGCTCCGTGTATGTATATGTGGCTAGAGTGGAAATGCATATGGAGCAAGTGGCGCAGATGTATATTTTGATATCTTCACACCAGATTAAGGGTGGTAGTTAGCAGAGCATAATGTGTGTGTGTGTGCATGTATAACCTGTAAATATACATATACGTGTAATAAGAAGCTGAAGAGGGTTCACACAAGTTTTCTCCCCACCCTCCTTTGTGTGACGGCGACCTTAAAAATGTAAAATTGTATTTTAATGACGTTCTAACAATGTTAGTTTTCGATATTTATATCCCGTCCTCTTACAGTACTTGATATTGCGAACAGATTCTGGTCTTACGATCCCCCTGGCTGCCTATTGTGGGATTAACAAAGGTTTTTGCCCTAGATTAGAATGAGTCTGAGACCCAAAGGTGACATAAAATGCGCAACTCATTCATATCATTTTCCAGAGCAGCAGCCTTGCGTCTTTGCCTGCCCCTCCGCCGCGTCTCCACACCTCCGACATGCCACTGCGTCCCTCATCATTACCTCGAGCTTGTAATGGTGACTGGCACGGGTTCAACCCCCCCCCCCCCCAATGAATTAAATATGGAAATGCGCGGACCACCGAGCCGTGCCATTTCATTATCCAAGGCGACAACTCGCTTGTGCACGTGCCAAATACACGGCATAGTATTTGCATTGCTGCCATGATCTATCGGTATATCATGCGGTTCAAGTGCCACTGGCTGTCAGTGGCCAAAAATATGAAGACGGCGCGTGTTTTAAAGTCCACACTGACACCCTCAATTTCCCCCTCTCACTCCGACTTTCCATGTTCCCACCCTTGCCTCACCTCGCCTGTTTCTCATCTTCTGCATTGTTCGATTTTTGTGGGAATAAATCGCCGACCCGTTATCGGTGTGCCCAAAGGCAGGGAGAGCAGACAGAACAGGTTGCTGAAGTACTAAAACGGCCATATTTCGCATTATGCATTCATTCCCCGGACGATTGATTTAAATGCACGTTTCTGCATTCAAAAACACTGAAAAGCGGACGGTTTCAGTGTCTCAGGGACAGAAATCTGATCTCAGTGTGGACCACGGAAAAGCATCATGACGAATACCAGGTGCAAACACGAGGACAAGGTCGAACCATTTCGAACTGAATAGAAGGAAAACACGATACAGTGCACGAAACAGTCAATTAACCAGGACCAATTGTGTTCTCAACATGTTCAGTACAAGCCCTTCCTCGTAAGTGCGCGGATTCAATGGTCTTCATGAATGCAATGTTCATAAAATAATCAGTTTCAGAGGCTCTCAGGGCTCCGTGACTAATGTGGAGTCGTGCAGAAGAACAAACGGTGAGGCTTATGTCCAGTATCGCTCACTGGACAATGCGATTCGGAAATGTCAGCTTTTCTCCTCCTCTCTTTTTGTTCTTTTTTTTACTCTCCCGAAAACAAAGAAGCGTGCCCTTTCCCGGAAATGCCCCCTGTAGCTTTTCCAGCCGTGGTCACGAACAGGGTTAAAAACGGTAAAAGAAAAGGGAAAGCGCAGCACAGCATAAACAGGAATAAGGCGTTAATGGACCGAAAGACGGAAAGGAAACACTGTGGAGGGCGTCTCCAAAGCCACCGATGAGCAAATTTGCGCTGTCAAAACAACACGGGTTAGTGCTCGCGCTTCGCCGGGCAATGGCGGAGGGGAGGAAAAGTGAACGCAGAGCGATAGAGAGAGGGACATGATCGTGTTAAAATTTTAATCCACCGGAGGAGGAGGCAAGAGTAGCACGCAGAGCCAAAATCCGGATAGCACTGAAGTCGTCGGCATCAGGTGAGAGAGAGAGAGAGAGAGAGAGAGAGAGAGAGAGAGAGAGAGAGATTACCAGGGCCTCCTTCCTGTTCGGAGACGTCCCTTCATCTCAGACGAAGATCCTGTGATTCAAACGTCTCGAAAAAGGAAAAAGAGGTCGATACAAAAAAACTAGAGAGGCACTTCACGGGAGCGGGGGACGGGGGTCAAAGGGGACGGATCGAGAAAGGAGAGCCGCAGCTTCAAGTCAACGTCCCTACTGTTGAAATCTGCACCCTGCGCGGGAGACGGTCCCGGGTGTCGAGGAGAAAAGTAGAATAAGGGGAGACTTTAAAAAAAAAAAAAAAAGAAGAAAAAAAAAATCGAGAGAAGTGGATCAGGCAAAAGAAATCGGACTTGAAAATGTATGAAAAAGGTTCTGGGTGAGGAAAAGAGGAAACCCGGAGGTTCGCCCCGACAGCAGCCAAAAGCAGCAGTCTGTGTGACATGAGGGGGATCTGCTTGTCGAGACTGCGACTGACCGCTCGGGATGGAGAGTTGAGAGGGACGAAAAAGAGAAGAAGGGGCATGAAAACTGTTGTCGAATCAAAATCGGGCAAATCGGACAGCAGAGTTCCTTTGGATGAAAGGATGCAGCGAAGAGACAAAAATCAAAATCAAAAAAGTCGGTTGCCGTCTCCCAGTCCGCGCGACAAGTGGGCAACGCCAGGTCGGACTCGCTTTGACAGCGAGGGACGAATCCGCTCCCGAAACAGAGTCACCCTTGATCATTTGTGCGTTTCATATCGAGTGCACATTTCGAGTCAAAAACCAAAGGGACATTCTTGTCCATTCACCTGAACGCAATTCAGCACCACACACTGGATTTGAATGAACGTTCGGTGCTACTTATTTGCTGGTTAGCCTCCGGCAAGTCAGCAAACTGTGGTGACTCCGGGCTCTGCCTGAAACCTCTGATAACAGAACACCCACACGCGTGACATTACATTGCATGTTGCCCAAAAGTGATAAATCTCCGAGTTAAGTATTTGTTTATACATCACAAGTCACAATGCTTCAAAGTGCTACCGTATAGGACCTTTCCCTAACATCACCCAGCCCTACTTTTGAGCCACTCTGTCGCATGCACGCGATTGGAAAAGGAGCCAAAAAGAGACGCCATGGAGTGACCAACCAAACTCTTAACCTCGATTCTGTCAATAATGAGCTCTTACGTGGCCATTACTCATATGTTCGCGTTTGGCAAAAACTGCGTCTCCGCATCGGGCACCGGCGTTCCACCTTTCGGCTCCACCCGCTCCGGACGGTAAAATTTCACATCCTGGCCCAGAGGACTTCCGCTCCGACGGCTCCGCTCCATAGCCTCCACGTATCGTTTTCTTTTGGACGTCACTGTGTTGTAAATAGGAGCGAAAGCAACTCCGACGCCCCAGAGCGTGTTCTTCCTCTCCCGAGAGTGGGACGAAAAGATCCCCGGAGATTTCGCCGTCTCAGAAAACGAATGCTCTAGACGCGTTTCTGAGGGCATGTGGGTAGCGGCGCTGGAGGTACGATGTTGCCACGCTCCCACACCACAACTCTGAGGCACCGCATGTCCATGTCTGAGTACAAAACCATGTCTTTGTTCCATTATGCAAAAAGAAAGGAGGCGCTGCGCATCATTTGAAGCCCTCCCAGATGCAGCTCCCCTCGAGAAAGAAGATTTCACACCGATATCGATGTTTGGCCCCAAAAACGGCAACAACTATACAAACGGGGGACGCCGTACGGGATGCTGTGCCGTCACGCCGTAGCGAAACGAGATCGTGAAATCGTGAGGACGAGACTCTCACAATGTGGCCGCGTAGCCGTTCAGAGCCGAAAGAGCGAGCCGCACCATGTCGGCGTGGCCCGGCCGAGCGTGAACGTCCACATCTGCTCGGGCCTGATCTCACACACACACACACACACACACAGGCACAGACACACACAGGCACAGACACACACGCCTCGATAAATCAGAATAAATACACTTAGATGATGCGTCATTACCATGAGCCCAGCAGACTTCATTATCAGAGAGATAAAGAAAAGCTGTTAAAATTATACACTGGACTTTCATGTGAGCAGATCCATTCACAAAAACAGTGGGATATATATGTATATACAATAATATATGTGATTATATGATTGTTAGTCCTTTTATTATCATTATTGTTAGTGGCAGTATGAGTAGTAGTATTTTTATAGTATTATAGAATAGTATTATACAGAACCTTAGGTCGACATTAGAATAAGTTGAGTACAGTTAAAAGCATAAACATCTATAAAATTCTCTCTCTCTCTCTCTCTCTCTATATATATATATATATATACAGATATATATAAAATGATGGACGTAGTCTTCCGGTATGGAGAGTGAAGCCAACGTGGAGGTGACTTTTCTTGCAATACCACGAGGCGCCACTAGGCCCAGCTCCCAAAACAACGCATTGCCCAGTGCGCACACAGTCAAGACCCGCCGTGCATGACAATACGCCACACACCGAGCACATGACTTAACGTCGGCTGACACGTCGAGCCCTGGCGGCCGACTGCATTTCTCACAATGGTCCGCATCACAACGACGCGGTCGCGCAAATGTGTGAACGCGCGCGCAACCGAAAATGGGAAAAAAAAGCCGTCGCCTACTCGAAATGAACTCAGTGCAAGCGTGGCGTTCGCACGATTGACATATCGATATTTGATTTGCAAGGGCCCGCAAGGGCCGGTCAGGATGTGGGCCAGATGTGTGAGCTCGAGATATGGGAGAAATCTACACATCATCAGTATTGAACACAATGTGTTCAATACTGATGTATCGTGACATAAATCAAACCCCTATTTCCGTCCATCTCAAATGTCCCTTGGTATTCCAACATGAAATCCGAAGACGCCAGAGACGCGTCTCTGATTTGAACGTTTACTCACTTCACGCTCAGTCTGAGTGTGATAAATTGGGGACATTTCAGATGAATGAAATCATGGCTGAGTGCAAACCGAGCCGGACCAGTGAAGCCTGTCGGCGGCGCCAGATCTCTGCCCTCTTTGGCGGATGGTCGCGTTTCGGGCGGCAGTACCCATCTTAGCGGGAACACGCGTGCAACATCGCAACCCACGCTGCTCTGGGACGATGAGACCGGTGTTTGGTATTCACTTTGGGTAAATTCATCGTCGCATCTTTTGAGTGAGAAATAAACAGCCACGAGGGCAACGGCAAACGGACTCATCGAAAAACCCCTGGCGTGGGTCCTTAACCGCTCGACGTATGAAGATCTGTGTATGAATGGGGGCGGGGGGGAGAGGGGGGGGGGCTTTACAACAGATATCGTTTTGCCGTCTCTCTGCCGCACCGTAAACCTGCCTCAAGTTGTTCCCCTCTGCCCTCGTCTTTGTGCGACTGCCTGTCATGAGGCCGCCGTGCGAGAAAATGGAGAGTGGCGGCTCCTTTCAGAGCCGCCCGGAGCTCGAGGAGGCCACTTGAAACGGAGGAGAGGACAGGGATCGCAGCTAAAATTTGCACGAACTTTTCCAGTTTTTCAGGCATCGAGTTTTCTCATCTTTGATCCTATCAATTTTTGAATATAGACCTGAGGACAAGGCCTTGAACACAAGTTTTGTAGATGCTTGAAAGGAGTATCAGATCTCATGAGCAGGAATTTTATCATACCAAATATGGATCCCGACACAGTGTCAAGCCACTCTCGAAGCCAGCCACTACCAGCCCGTCTCGTCCATAAGCTATTTCAATCAACTCTTCCCGGGGAAATCCAAAGGTGTTCAGGTGTTCAGATAGAATCAATACCCAATTCAACCTGCCTCCAACACCACCCTAGGAAGGCATCCAGGGGACATCCTGGCCATGTGTCCGAAATGTACCCGCTGACTCCGCTCGATGTGGAGGGGCGGCAGCTTTACCTTGAGCCTCATCAGGAACCTTAGGAATCTCTGAAGGCTCGGGTACTCAGATACTTCCACAAAAACGTCCCATGCGTCCTGGTGAGCATGTCACCCCTGCCTACTTCCACAACATATCTCCTCCACTTGAGTAAGGGGCTCCTTCCCAAAAGATGCTATTGTTTGATTTTCCATGGGGCGTGAGGCTTTTCTTGTGTCCAGGTGTCTCACATGTCCCCAGTTCAGGACTACACAACAGTTGAACGATACGCTCCTGTAAGGTGGTCAGTTGCATTCTGGCGATCAATGAGGTGTTTAGGTAATTGCAATCACATACCCGATCGGCTGCACATTTTGCGGCATGGTTTGGGGGCGGCCCCAGTGGCCTACAGGTTTAAGTATCCTTAGGAAAAATACATAACTGCCTGTGAGAATGTGAGTGAATGCTTGGTCCCCTGCCATCTGTGCTTGAAAGGGTGATATATAGTTTTTTTTCTATTATTTATATTGGCGCCGCTAGTCTATCTTATTTTTGCACAATCAGGGCCTGTTGCAAAACCCGTTTCACTGCCATTGTCTGCTGCAAATGTCATGTGTCTCCACTTCAAAAGCACTATATGCCCGTTCACAATTTACTGCTTCACTTCAACATCAAAAATTTCCCACTGGGGGATAAATACAGCTCTTGAATTGTCTTCTTGTCTCATCTTAAAACTATTGCACGATTTCAGTTCACTTCATTCCTGTTCGTACAGCAGGAAACGCTCTACAATCTGCATATGTACTGTTGGGGAACAAAAGGTCCAACTGTTTATATTCAAAGCTGTGTTATCATATGATCAGCTGTTGCCAAGCCATTGAAAGGCTTTTTTGTTTTAATGAAATCCAGCCAAATGTGTGTATCCCGGCAGGACACGGAGGACAGAGTGAGCAAGCTAAGTAAATCAACCGGGGGGAAAAACTCCAGGAGTTTTCGAAGGAAATGCTTTGCGGCCTGCGAAAATGAAAAGCGGTCATGTCCGCGTGTGACTGAAGTTGTGTGGTTTTGTTCGGAAAAATGGAAAAATAACTGTCCATTTCTGTGCAGTTTGGCACTGGTGTCAGACCACCACCCAAAACCAATCCACCTTCCAGGGCGCTGTTTAAACTCGACACAGCGCGTGTCGGACATTGATCTGTTTAATTGGTCTCCATTCACTCTATACTGTAAGCAGCACATCTGTGGGGGAGAGAGAGAGCACTACTTACAGTCACTGTGCAATCGCACATAAAATTGCCTTCCTGGGGACTGCTTAGTGGGGGGAGGGGGGCGAAGGGTGGGGGTGCGGGATGTGGGGCCGTAAAAACAGCGATTGTGTCGGCTAAGTGCTGACTGCTAATTGCTAACCCTTTCCTCTTTTTATCCCAACGAAATGCCTGTGCGTTGATACCTGCCAGTATTCCCCGCATCACTCCGGGCACCGAATAAAGTGGGGAAACGCTGACTCTGCGCTATGCAAAAATTACATAACCACTTGATGTGTTTAGAATGGAGATGCGAGTACATAAAAATATACTGCAGCGACTTGGAAAACGCAGCCTTTACAGCCCCTCCCTCCCTCCCTCCCTCCCTTCCTCTTCCCTCCCTTCCGTGTTTGCCCCAGTTTGGCGTTTTTACTTTCACCTTGCGAAACGCTGTGGAACTAACTTACTTCACTTGTGGGTGGAGGCTGGAATAAATCACGGGCTGGTGCTGAAACGTCACACTCCGGGTTGTGGTCGCAGAATGCCATATGAAGGGAACGGCCGGCATTTAGAACCACACATTTGAGCAGCGAAACCCCAAAGAAATGCAGATAGGAAGAACACAGCATCTTCTGGAGCTCTGAGAGCTCCCCGCCATATCTCCACGCTGCTGCGGAGGATGATAAAACTAGGTTTACGGCGCCGACACGCATACACACTCACACACTTTCATTACTTTCACTCCATATCCTCATATCCCTTCTCTCATTTCATGCACACAAATGAAAAAGGGCTCTTTGGGTCCAAGGCGGCGGCCAGCCACTTCGTGTTGCTCAGCCAATGGATTTGGCTGAAAATCCTGAAAAAATAGGAGGGATAGGGATAGGTGGGGGAGGGGAATGGGGGGGGGGGGCGAGGGGCTGCTCTAACAATACAGTCATTGCCGATGATTTCTCCTTTCAACTTCCAATCAGATGACAAAGAACAGACACTGCTTAATCTGTCATCCCACTCGAGGTGCGGTAAACCTAGAAATCCCTGCTTGATCCATGCCTGGCAGGATATTTTGACATCACACTGGATTTCTGAAAAGGCCAACTTAGGGGATATAAAGATGATGGGCAGCCAGGGGAGCTCTAACTGGGATAGATATGTCACTCCCCGCAGAGCTGAGACAGTGGCGGCTCATTATTATGATGTTTTTCTTTTTTCTCCTCGGGTTCCGCGCATTTTTGCTTCTCCGTTTTGAAATAAAACGGAACACAGTGCATTATCTGCATCTACAAAATGCTGTTTGGCTCATTTACTAAGGCAGGGGTTGTTGAACACGCCTCACACTTCCCATTTCATTTCGTTTGTGCTTTTCGTAATTTGACTTTTAGGTGGCTTTCGTGTACATTTTGAAGTCACTGTGGTGTGACTGCTTTCCTACAGGTTCACCTTCACTCTGTGCACAGACACGGGCTCCCACTGCTTTCAAAAAATCCATTAAAAATAGCTTAGAGACATAGTGCTGGCCAGACTAATGTAGTGCATCATGTTTCACAATGCCTGCTCTGATGAAAACCTTTCAAAAATCCTTTTGGATAAATGGATAAAGTCACAGCAGTTGTGCCGAACAGCGGCGTATTTTGGGGGTCCGAGGCACTTGGCCGAATGAATCATGTATCAAACAGCGAGATTGGCATATTCTTAAAAAGAATTTCTGAGAATCTTTATAAGGAAGGATAAAAGGGACCTCTAATGTAATGTGAAAAGTACCACTAATGTCCACAGTAAAGCGGAAATTAGAGAATGTGAACAGACCGGTCCTTTTCAAAGTGTTTGAGACTTCTGGTTACATGAAACATTGGTTATGTTAAATTGTAATATAACAAGTGATATTTCAGTCATATCAAGACACTGATTGGCCAAGTGAGGTGTCAAGCAGAAAAGGACAGCCCGCGGCACTCACTTCTGATCAATGCACTGCATTTTATATTGCTTCTTTGCTGTAAAAGTAGTGCCAAGGTGCAGCCAGGACTGGAAAATTGGAGCCGGACGAGACAGATTTGTCTTCAGTCGCTCGCACAGCCACACATCTGTCCAAAATAGGGAGGGGAGCCAAAACGTTTAGCATGTAGCTGGCAAAAAAAAAACAAACTGCTCCACTGATTTATTGTTTCAGTTCGGCGTATATAGCAACATTTATTTGTTTATTTATCTTATATTTAGAGGGGAGTTATTGGATTATTTGAGAGAAGCCCCCCGACTGTGTCCCGACACAGGATTGGGAGATTATCCCTCTCCTGCACTTTTTAAGCTACCGCGTACTCAAGAGCTCAAACTAAATTTAGCGGGAGCTGTCAGAGATCTCGGGCTGACGCGCGCGTTAATGTGCCTGGCTCCGTCCCGCCGCTTCCTAAAACCAGCGGGCCGACCCCCCCCCCCCCCCCCCGACCTCCGCCCGGGCCTCGTAGGTGATGTTTGACACACTTTTTGCAGAGGGCGTACCGTGTCCTGTGCACTGCATCTGCTGCGGGGCCTGGGAAACAGCGAAAGTGCTGCGAGCATCAAAAGCACTCACTCCAAACGTGGCCCCCGCTTGCACTCGAGTGCGACACAGAACCTCGCGTCCCGTACTCGCTTTTTGTGTCGCCCGTCCTCCACTCGGACAAGGCCGAGAGCGCAAAGGAGAGTGGCGGGAAAATAAAAGTTATGTCACGTTACTTCAAAAGGCAAAAAAACAGAGCCTTGTTTAAAATGGACTACTCCAGCGTTTTGGTGTTGCGCTCAAGGCATGTCGATTCTACTCGACTACTTTTATCTGATACATTTTCTTGAAATGTTATCGATCTCGATCCAGGTTTCATATTTGTCCCCTTCTGATACATCTTTCCCACGAGTTACGATCATCATTTTCGGCCATTTCGCTGTTTTTCAATCAACAAAAAGAAATACAGATTTGTGCTTTCTAGCAGCGTCTCTAAATTCCCCGGTTTTAATGCACTGAAGCAAAAGCTAACCCCGCAAACTCGCACACAGGCACAGAGTACCTGTAAAATAACGCCGACTCCAGACAGAAAGGCCCTCTCTTTCACCGGGATCCAGACAAAGGAACTTCTCGACTGTGCTGCTCTCGGCATGCAGCAACAGTTACAAATCCCTGCACAGGATGTCACAATTTTGTCCTCTCCTGCAGATGGAGTAGAGCCACCAAAAACTCAAGAGAGAATAAAAGGCGATATCACATTACTCATTCATAGAAAAGAAAAGTACCCATAAAACACATCCATTAGTCTAGTCCAGACTTGTAGCAGCATTTGATAAGCTTTTATATATAGTGCAATATAGTGCAATATCGCCACTTGGTCCAATTACAGCAAGTCCAGCAAGTTTAATTATGTCAAAGTGATTCTTAAATATATTCCGGGGTTTTTATTATTATTATTATTATTAAGAGGTAGAACAAGATGTTACTGAAAAGGAACATTTAAACACATGTTCGAACAGACTGCCAAGTTGGCTCACTGAGCCTTGGAAATGTTGTTCTCCACATACGCATGTAAATGACTTGATAATGCATAGCTTGATTCGAAACATAGAGCCGTTAAAGAATCTGAGCTGAAAGTGTGGGAGGTTGCAGCAGATGGGAAACAAAGCAGCATGCGGGCCGTGCTTCAAATAGGGACCTCAATCCTGTGTTATTGTAAACCAACAAATGCACGCTGAAGCGCTAGCCCCTTGACTTCTGTCACGTCTGCCCGCATCCTGTTGCCTTTAGGTGTCCATCCGCTCGGCCTACAGATCGCACACACACATCTTGCAGTTAACATTTGAATTCATAGCCTCAAATCACCTCACAGTATGCGATGCGATACCGTCCGTCGCATCATCGGATGATAAAAAAACGATTTCAAAAGAAGTTGATCAAATTGAAAATATTCCAGGATGATGTGGCTGTGAGATACTCATCGTATCTATTGCTGTCCTCCTGTTCCAGAATCTAGAATTATGATCGGTTCATCAGTGGACATACAGACTGTGCAGGCTCTCAATGGATGAGAGGTGGAATCGTTCACAAAATCCATAGTTCATGCAACAGTTTTGTGGCCATGGCTTCCAGTTCAGTTCTGCATACTGGGATGGTTAAAATATCACTCGTCTTATTTAGTCGTGCTGGCAGTGCAAAACTTGCTTAGCATGACAAAAGCATTCCGTACTGCACTGTATGCCTGAACAGAACACTGATTGGTCTGGTGGGCAGATCAGACCAACCGCGATGCCCTCTCCCTTACACGCTCGCAGTCACGCTCGCACAGTTCCTCGCCCGCTCTGATGTGCGTGCTGCGTAATCTCTCACATGCACAGTCACTCTTTCCCCTCTGGACTATCCTTGCATTTGCCTATACTGCCTATGCAACAGGCTGCACAGTGCCGCTTCAGCACGTTTGTTTGTTTTTTTTCTTTTCTTTTCTTGGAAGATTCATGGATAGTCAAACAATACAGCAAAACCTGCTTTGGGAGATGTGTGCTTTTTCTCTACAGAATGCCAATTTCCCAAACCAGGCCCCCATAAGGAATGAATAAGAGGATAGACCGATACAAAGGCAGAAAACGTGCTGTGATAGACACACACACAATGGCCACACACCACTCCACCACTCAGTCAATCTAATGTACATTGCTACTGGTCAAGCCAATGTTTTATAACTGCAAGTACCAGCACCTTTCAAAACGCAGCTGATGTGATATGATATGGCAACACATACCTGCACTGCAAAAGTGATTCAGACATTTAAGATAAGGCAGAAGAAATCAGGTATGGTATAGGTTGATGCCATTATTAAAGATGAGCGATACGCTATTGGTAGAATATATGAAGACAAGATTGGGTTGACCTACCGTCCTCTGTGGGCACGTAGATGTTCAGGAAGAGACAGTCTTCACTCTGCTCCTGCACGTAGGTAACCACTGTATCCAAGTTGGCGGTGAACCACACGGGGAGCATATCATTCAGTAAAAAGCGGTCCTCTAAGAACTGAGGACAAACCGGAGCGAACTGTGTAGCATTCCTGATGCCTGGCCAGGACATGGGTGGCTCGGGTGGCTGGAATCTCCGCTCCCCCGTTGGGGCTAGTGCATATGGAATCCCCAAATACTGCTCCACAGGTCCTAGGATCTCATTGGGTAATGTGACCTTCACTCCCCGCAATTTCCCGTAATTGGTGGTGACCACAGGATGCTGCTGGGCTGAAACAGTGGCCACGCAGAAGGCTGCCAGCCCTATCCATGGCAAAAGGTTGGCCTTGGCCTTGCCTGTGGAGTGATACATCCATGCAGGGCTTCTAGGTCCGGACATGCTCCTTCTGCGCTGAGCCTGAGCCTTGCAGGTCATTGTTATGGTCCTCCCTCGGGTCCTCTGCACCCCCCCCCCCCCTATGGCCCCTCCTCAAAAAATGCCTCTTGCTCCTCCTCAGGCCGTAAACTAAGCGAAGGAGCCCCGGTCGAAAAAGGTAGCTTTCTCAAAGCTCCCCATCCTGAGAGCCAGCATGGAGATTGGAGGCAACCATGTGACTCCCCAGTTCAGAACGAGAGAGACATCCGCAAACACGTGCTGGTTATCTGGACTTGAGTTTGGTGGAATATCCTGGAAGACAGAGAAAAAAGAATGATTGTAGTAATCGGGTATCACTTCATGTCGCTCACAAAATTTGCCACACCACAATGTGCTGTTATAATGTGTCGAGGTTAGTTCAGTTCCAGCATTTGTAATGCTGGTGGTTTGGTCAGTCTACCGCAGGGGTAGGCAGCCTGTTCCACAAAGAGCCGCTGTGGCTGCAGGTTTTTTGTTCCAACCCGTCCATAGCACACAGATTGACCAATCAACTGTCTGAAGACTCAGATCAGTTGATTGCATAAGCCAAATCAGGTGTGCTGCTGCCTGGTTGGACCACAAACCTGCAGCCACAGCGGCTCTTTGTGGCACTGGTTGCCTACCCCTGCCGTCTCATGGAACAGAAATGTCACGTGACATATTCATGTGACAAGTCCTTGGTCTCCTCTGTGACATACTGAGCTCTCTAGATGGGTTTGTTTGATGAACGTTGATTCTAGTGCTCCGTATTTCAGGGAGTGGTCGACTAGGAATGTGATATGTGCTTAGACACATCTTGGGGAGATTTGTGTCAAAACTAGATGGCATGCCACTTGTTAACTTGTTAATTCCATACGCACATAGGCATATATTCCACACACATATATGTATATATATATGTATATATATGTATGTATGGATGGGTGGATGGATGGATGGATGGATGGATGGATGGATAGATAGATAGATAGATAGATAGATAGATAGATAGATAGATAGATAGATAGATAGATAGATAGATAGATAGATAGATAGATAGATAGATAGATAGATAGATAGATAGATAGATAGATAGATAGATAGATAGATAGATAGGATAGATTGAGGAAATCTCACGCCTGACTGCTCCAATGTAAAACAAAAACATAAAAAACAAATCTTTGTTAATTACACTCTCTCTCAAACAAATGTGCCACTCAAAAGTCATGCCAAATCAATTATTAAATGCAATGCTGACCAGCACTGACTCGGACTCCGGCATCAAATATACATGAAAAGGTTGCATTAATAAGTAAGTGGGATTCTGCTAATAGAGTCAAAGTACATGCCAATCTTTGCAAAGCAAGAGCCGGGCAACACTCACTGCGACGGCCCCGCATCTGCGGTCTACAAGTATCGGTCGCCACGCCGCATTATGAAGCATGGCAGCGATGTCTTTACATCGGTTACACCTGGACAGTTATGTAGGAGGACGTAGGTGATTTGTTTCCGCCTCCTCAGTTTTCACCTCACTCTCTCTGCTTGTTCTCAGGTCCCACTTACGAAGATTTTCATGAATTTCTTCTTATCCAGGATTTATTAAGAACAAACCCTACGAGCAACCAGGACTATACTTACACAAAGTACAAAGTACTTGGAGATGTACTGAGAATTTCTATTTTTTCAGGAAATAAAATGTGCCAGTGATTTGACATGACTCAAGTAAATGGGAAACTCCTCAATGACGGCCGTCCATGCTTCTCTTTTGTTTGTGCTGGTACGGCTTGAACTAAGGCTTCCGCACATAATTTGAGTTCAAGTTCAATTCCGATTTAAGTTAAGTTTACGTTTTCTCTCTTTAAGCTCCATCCGATTTCTGCTTCTGCTTTCAGCATTTTGTTGCCGTTTGCTCCGTTTTGTTGCCGTTTACTTGCCCCTGTCCATACGGCCTCGCAGTTTCTTTAACGGGCCCTTTTACGGGCATTGATGGGACGGTTACCTATGCCAATCCTATGCTAAATAGACTCAACTGGCACGCCCTCTCAATTTAAGGAGAGGAGATGGCGTTCACCAAGTAGGAACACAGCTGTGAACCATTCTGAGGCTTACGAACGCGTTGATGAGTCCGACGTAGGGTTATCTTAAGGAACTTCTTAAGATCTTCTTAAGATCTAAGAAGATTCTTGAGAAGATATTGGTGAATGAGGCCCATTGCTCTCACTCTAAATGATTGGGGGAGACTATGAGTATGCCCCCCGTCATGTGAGTTTCAATCACTACGAAATTGCGCTCTCGCAGGCCCCCCCGCCCTTACAACAAAATGCAACAGACACTTTCGGAAATGACGATAAGCCACACACAGGCAACACGTATCATGGTGCATCTCTCTTATCAGGGCGCAGCATAATTCTGGGGATTAGCAGTGCATTTCAATACACGTACACAATGGACTATTCCCACTGTTCGACATAAACCCATTTTACAAATCTTCAAAGTGAGTCAGTCATAAAGTCACGCAAAGTCATGTGACGCCGCCAGCTTTAGCTGTTTGGATGCTCTTAACATTTGCTGCATTTTGAAGACTGTTCAAACAGTTAAAGGTAGGATCACATCTTTTAACCAAAGGTTCATAACTAAAGTTTGATAGGTTTAGAATCGAGACGTACTATTACTTTTAAAACTTAAAGCATGCTTACCTAAGCAATGTCGTATTTTATAACTGCTCTAGACGGTGAGGAGTGGAACCTAGAATCTTCCCATCTGCCGTCAGCCTGTTTTCCTCTTCCAGTCCAAAACTGGTGAGCGCCTCCAGGTGCCTGCCTATTTCAAATGACAGAATTTGAAACAGCGATCATGCCCATTTTATGGGTAAAAATAGACAAGTTTGAATGTCTCCCTCAAGCCCTGTCTCTTTTTATTCCATTTTCACTTTTGTCACTGTCCGTGTGCACCGCTGAGTGGAACACAATGAGTTCCTTCCTGATAGAACGTGTTCTGTTATTCCCGTTTGATTCATTCATCGCATTGTGTCCCCCCTCTCCCTTTTCAAGCCGCCTTTGAGTGAACGAGCACGGGCTGTTTCAAAAAGGCGGTCCCATTCTTTTTAATACGACCAAATGACTTTGTATGAAGTTGCTCACTTAAAGCAACGCCTGGCATTTAGAGAGGCACGACCAATCCATCCATTATCTGCACCTGCTCAATCTCTTCCACCGTGCTGAGGCTGGAGCCTCCAGCTGTCTCACAACAGCTCATCGCAGTAACATTTACACCCTCCAGACACTTAACAGTCACCCACAGGGCAGTTTGTTTTGAACCTTGGCGGAAAAACCCAGAGAAAATAGACAAAGGAAGATATGAACGCACGCACAGAAAAGGCCTGGAGTGGTCAACCTTGCAAATCTGTAAAATCGGTCTCAGTCTTCAGAAAACAAGCTGATTATGTCACAGTAAATAAAGAGGCCTGCACAGCTACAACTACATCTTCCACCAGTTCTTGGTGGTTTTCAGATCCCATCCAAACACATTTCTAACCTGACGTGAAACTGACAGCATTTAACGTTCTCCTCACGCAAAAATAATTTTCATTTAAAGCGGGTTCTCTTTCGAAGGGGATGTTTGTTCTTTTCCTCTGTGACTTGCCAAGCCTTGTAATCAACACGATTTACAGCTAGGAGCGAGTTAATGTTTACTTGTCAGAGGGGGAAAAAAAAAATGTTGATTCAAAAATGATTCTGCAGAGTCATCTTTCAAACACCTTGTACAGAAATGCTGTACGCATTTGCACCTGGCCAATATTCACTCCTTGTGATCCAGACTGTGGCGCATTAGTTGATTTCATTGTGATGATTTACCCTTCTAGAAACAATCAGGAAAACAAGAGCTGTTCATCATCAAGACTGAGAAACGTGTCAAAGTGTGAAATCTGGAGTGGAGCTGCTCCACTGCCCATAGGCTCAACCCTCAATAGTAGAGTATATTCAGAGAAACAGCATGAATCCTATGTTTAAAGTTCAGACTGACGGACCGGACATCAACTTTGGCAGTCTCTGAAAGAACCATGAGTGCAGCAAAAGACACACCACGGTAAGCAAAGGTTGTTTCATGTGAAATATTGAAACCAAAACAGGGCATAAAGGGGGGGGGGGGGGGTGGGGGGGGGTTAGGGATATTCCAAGTCAGAGATGGATGGATGGATGGATGGATGGATGGATGGATGGATGGATGGATGGATGGATGGATAGATGGATAGATAACTGTCTATTGCTCAATAGATAGATAGATAGATAGATAGATAGATAGATAGATAGATAGATAGATAGATAGATAGATAGAACTTATAGTGCAACAAGAAGTAAGGCGTACAGCAAACGTTTGCCAAATAAAACAGCAAATACTTGAGGAAAAACCACAGCATCACAAGCTGAGTAAAACTGTGGGTTTTGGTATGATTCAATAATTAATAAATGATTCTCTTAGTAGATCCACAATCGGGGAAAATCAGGCTGCCGCGGTAGCCTGGGAACGATTGGGCTGAGGTGCCTCGCTCAGGAACACTTGACCCCGATACTGTCGGTTTACACGTCGCTGACCCCGGTTCTGAGGTCGTGTTGGCGCTATGACACCCTGCTGTACATGAATTCACAGAGTCTGTCAAGCAACAGACAACCCGACAGCATT
>CM055211.1:500488-523118 GCA_029224185.1 Karalla daura | reverse complement strand
TTTGCATTGGTTTGCATTCAGATTCAAATCTGAAACCACAAGTGTTAGCTGAAATTAAAACATCACTCGCAGAGAAATGGACACATGTGCTTATTTATAGATGCAGCGAGCCCTCTGCAGCTCAGGTTGACTCAGTTTGCCGTGACGCAGGTGAGGGGCTGGAGGGCAGGCATTACTTTGGAAAAGGTCGGTGCATTGTAGGAATTTCCATTGTCATACCCAAAACAAATGGAACCTGGGGAGGAATTTCAGATACACTTGATTTGAGCTTCATAATATGCAGACATTATATTTATGTGACAAAAATGTCTTTTAACCTCTTCCTCATAACAGTGTGAATATTAACTTGTGATTGTGACTGATATGGATGTATGATATGGCTGAAGTAAAGTGATACAGATCGTAAGTCAGTCTTGTCGAGTATGCTAAACCGTCTCAAATTAAACATCAGGCTTGTTCATATGGTTTGATGAGCAATTCAAGCCATCTTTCTTCCTATTTATCGTCTCGTTTATTTTTTGTATTTCTTCATTCATAACCATTTAACAATTCGCACTTGACCAAGACGGACAGAAGAAGTCTCAACTCCTCGCAACGCGCCGTCGCCGATGCAAATCCAGAGCAGAAAGCGGAAGCATTTAATACTGATGGTTGGTTGGTTAGCATAGAAAGTTACAATCATTCATAATCTTATTTCCTAAGACTCAAGACGTGGTTTGTACAGTGGGTCTTTAAGTGAACATAACCATGAACAAAGTATTACGTACATGCAACTGCGTTGGATCAAAGGGTCTACTGTAACTGCATGGAATATCAGGGAACACAAATCGTATGTTATGCTGTGAGAGGGGGAAAAAGGAAAAAAAAGATGGCCCCGAACAGTTGAACCACATCCCGAACTCGCCGGCGAAGCTGTTAAGCAAACACCCGGGGGGGGGGGGGGGACTCTCAAAACACTCACCTTAGACAGCCAAACAAAACCTGCAAAGCTGTGCTTTGGGGACACACACACACACATGCACATCCAGTCAATGACCTTGACCTGTGGGGAAGGAAAAAAACAAGTAGGCAGCGCCTGCCTCGCAGCACTTTGCTGGCTCACTGGCTGCCGTCACCCGCAGCCCATTAGCGGCTGGCAGGCGGGCAGCGGAGGCTCCCGCTCTCCGCTGCCCGCTTTCAGGAATTTCGTTTAATCACTTAAAATCATAAGCAGCGGGCATTAGTTTGTGTAATCACGCGTGTCGCCTCGCGCCAGTCGCTGAAGCAAACTGGGGGGGGGAGCAAACTGTGTCAAATGTTCATTAGAGATGCATTTAGAGCTCTGTCTGCTGGATGGGGGTGGGGGTGGGGAGGTGGGGGGTGGGGGGATGATGTGGGGTGGGGAGGGGGGGGTGTCAGAGTGGGAGGCCACATGTTACACAGTAGCCATGCCGGATTAAGATGCATTATGTGGTTTGGCAGAGAGGTAATCCCGGCTGATTGCTGATTAGCTGCGACGTCTGTGTTGCTATCGGTGGCTGTGCGGATGTTGCTCATGATCTCGGAGACCTTTTATTGTTTCGTTGAGCCGCCCAAGTTCACAGACACGCATTTGTTTACGCAAACACGGGAGCCCACCCCGCCAACAAACACACGCACACACCCCTGGGCGAGGCAATCTCGCTCCCTGCTGTGGTGATAATAAAGGCGATGATTTATTTAACGCACAACTTCTAATTATTCTTTAATTAAGGGGGGAAAGGAAAAATATCAGGATCCCGCGGTTTGGTGTTTGTCAGAAATGTGAGAATAATGTCTAATTGGTAGATTTGATATGTAGTGCTGGATGCTGGTTTACGCCACACTAATTGTCCCTGCGTGTCTGCAAGGATTAACTGTTCCATTCATTCTTTTGTCGCCAACACGCGTTATTGCGCAACACAGGTACAATGTTGCCGGCGGTTTCACGTATATCAGGCTGCAGCAGAGAAGCTTCTCAAAAGAGACGGTTTTAAGGACGACCTCAGGTTCGAAGCCTGTTGCATGGCCAGAGGGAAGTTTAAGTCCATGCCGATATCATAATCTCACGTTTTTGATCTTTCTTTTTGGACAGTTTTCCGATATTCCCTGACAGAAGTGACACAGCATTCAGAATGGTTAAAGTGGTGCTTTTTGAATGCTATGATGCCACAAGATGCCAATGCTAGGATGACAAAAAATCGAACAAAACGGAGAGAAAAACTCGACGAGGCACGCTGTGGACTTTTGCAGCCAATATGTGGTTTTATATTAGGCTACACGCCGATGCATCTGGGTGAAATTCTGCAGCCCTTATGGAGGCTTGCACTCCAAGTGCTTTCTCATTAGCATGAGTGATGGAAGCCTCCTCTGATTTTACAGTTGGCCTTATACCCATTTCCACTGCTGCCCCCCCCCCATGCAAATGCTCATTTCCACCCCCGCCGACGTGTTTTGAGGACTGCAGTGAAGGAACAGGAAGGGGTCTGCCATTTGCTGCCGAATTTACATCCCTACCCTGCTAACCTCTGCACACACGGACAGCAGCAGACTGACTTACCATCTTTTATTCCATTGCTTTGACAGGTGGTGCATCTCTTCCGAATGAGTAGCAGGTTTGTACTATTTCACACTATAATCATGGAAAGAATTGACAGGGAAGGTAAACAGTGGACAGTCAAATGTCAACTAACATACAAAGTCTATGAATATTTATTCTTGTCTGAATTATCCACCCACATAATTAGACGGTGTTGGAGATCTCTCAAGAAAAGCAAGCACTCTGACATTAAGGAGCCGTAAAATCACACTAAAAACCTTTTTTCCGCACACATTCATTGCCAGGATATGTGGGGGGGATCAGCAACCAAAAGAGAGAGTGTTTTATTGGTTCCCCTGTCTATGCTCATGTGGTAATTAGGTTGAGTTTCTATTTCATCTCATGCAAGCAGATATTTGGATGGGGGATGTGTTGGGGGGGGGCAGAGCCTAACTCAATGCTAATGTTGAATTCTGCGATTGAGGCACATACAGCTGCTACATCGTGCTCCACAGGCCTCGTCCAGGTGAGCTTGTGGGTGTAGCGTATGGAAATGAGGTTGGAGACTGAAGGGGAAGCCTGCTCAATATTGAAAAGTAGCCAGCGTGACTCCGGATTATTCAAATTGCTGCAGCCGGAGAAACCACATATTTCGCTCCAGCTACGGCATCATGAAAAAGAATGCAATTTACTCCACAATGCTGATGTACCAAAAAAAAAAAAAAGAACTCGCAAATTTGCACTTGCAAGCTCCCTTAATATCTTTATGCCATGTTCTTTTTTTCGCTCGTGCAAAATTCTGCTCTACTTGAGAGCTGGATAGCCATTCAAAGGCTGCCGTGTCTGGTTTGCCCCCTGTACAGTATTCGCACACAAAACATGCTGCTTACACTGTATAATTACGAACAATTTTGGGAAAAAGCGCAAACAAACTTGTGCATGTGTAAAGTAAAAGCATATAAACAGAAGACATAATATTAAAATGACAAAATTAGGTTAGGATTGTACTATCGCAATCATTAAGAGGAAGAGGAGTGAAATGTGCTATGCAAATAAGGTGCGTTGCCGAGCTAATTCAACTCCAAGTTTGCAATTCCAACTTCATATCAGTTACCACAAATTATGTCCAAATTAATTTTAGTGTCATTGCAATCAGTTAGTTAGAATGCTTGATCACCGAGCCCAAAAGAGGTAAGAAAACGCAACACACATGAAGTAGAAAATAGGTGTATTTCCTGAACTACAACAAATGCCATTTTGTTACATTTGGTATTAATGTACCTGACACAATGTGAGAGGGTCATGTGGCGCTTCAGCGGGTCAAGTGTGTTCATGGCTCAGGGAGAGGAGCCGCTCTCAAGTCTCTGTGCTTTGATAGGGCTGTGAGGGGGTGGGAGGGGGGGGGGGGTCATACAGGTGGTTTCCAGCGCGAGGAGAGTCCTCCCAAAGGCTTTTGGATTTTGCGGAGGCTACGGGGAGGGCAGAGGGCAGCCCATGCGTTTCTGTGTAGTGTTGATGATCTGGTGTGGAGTGCTCCTGTTTGCCGCTGAGCAACACTGACGCAGCAAACCCTCCGTAAGGCAGCGGCAGAAGGCCAGAGGCTTTTGTTCTTCGTCCCTGGCGCCACCTCTGTCACAGATGGCGTCTTTATTGCCATGCCATCATCGTGATGTTGCCGTTGTTGTCGCTGTTGGTTTTGTTACCGTCATTGCTAGTCAATGCTGCAATTGTTTTGGTTGTCACTGTTTGTTTTTGTCACTGTCCCTCTCTCTTCTTTCCATACGCAGGCGTCCTTGCTATTGATTTCATTATTTTTTTTGCCAATAGGACAATAGGAGACAATAGGAGACTCTCTGCAACAGCACGAAACATACGTGTCATTAAAACGAATAGATGTGGCGATGCCTCTTTCTGCAGGCAGATACATGCATGTCTCGTGTAGATTAGTGTCTCGAGAGATAAGATCAAAGGTCAAGGAGGAGGACAAGGGAGGGCAATAAGCAAAGCCGAGGACAAGCAATAAACACATCTGAAGCATAGATTATGAATTACAGTAGCATTGTTCAGTAATGGGACTGCAACTGTAACATGCAAGATTCCAAATACGAGGCTAGCTGAATAAATAATAACTATCAAGTTGCTACAATGAGAACAAATAAAATGAATTGAAACTGAAATAAGCTTAGCAACCCTAGCAGCAAAATCTCTTGCTTATTTTTTTACATTATGTCCCTTCCCCCTACTCCTCCCTTGCCTACCTCTAGCTCAGTAGTGTAGTCTAGTTTTTTGCAGTGGGTATACTCTCTCTCTCTCTCTCTCTCTCTCTCTCTCTCTCTCTCTCTCTCTCTCTCTCTCTCTCTCTCTCTCTCTCTACACTCTGCAACTTTAGAGTATTTAATGAGCTGCCATTCTCTCCCTTCTCATCTCTCTCTTTCTCTCCTTTATCTCTCTTTCTTTCTTTCTTTCTTTCTTTCTTTCATTCTGTCTTTCTTTCTGTCTTTCTTTCTGTCTTTCTTTCTTTCTGTCTTTCTCTTTTAGAAGAGAACATCAGCAGTAAATTAGTTGAAAATGGTGAAAATGGGTGAAAATGGTAAACTAGAAGACTAGAAGACTGGAAGGTAGACTAGAAGTACGTTGGTGAGGTTGAGGGTGTCTATGACTGTGGTGTATGCAGGAATGGATAAGTTGATAGCGGGAAACGACAAATTGAAAAGAAGTAAACGCCGATTCCCAGGTGACAGGGTCAGTGTATTGGGACGTCATAGGGCAGCAACAAGGAATTCCAGTTGCGTGTGAAGCCAGAGATGAGGTTAAGGCTGTCATTGAGTCTGTTATACCATGGATTACCGTGAATAAGAATGTGGATGGAATCATGCCATATTATTGGAAATACTACCTGACGGGACAAAAAAATACAAATACTCAGGCTTATTAGCCAAAGCTTCTACTGAGGGAGTTACTTTGTTTAGTTGTGGTGTTCCAATATTACATTATCTGTCCAATTTGCAGCTGTAACACTGCAATTTTGCATGCTGTGGGATTAATAAAGAATAATCTTATCTCATCTGATCTGGAACACTTTTTGTTATGTTTGTCAAATGAGTTCATAAAAAGCTTATCTCCAAATAATGAGCCCAAACTAAATGAGGAGACTGCTAATCACGTTTACGCTGCATGCAAACGTCCCGGACTTTGATCCGGAGCCTGGGTCGGATTTACCTGGCTGCTCAACCTCTGCCGCGCTCACAGTTCAAAGCGTTTTTTGCACTGACCCCATCACTTTCAACTCAAAGGAAATGCAGAGACTGGAGACGGACTCTTAAGCATGCACCGAGGACTGCAAGAATATATTTCCCTTCACCCCTGGATTTATTTATTTATTTATTTTTGCTGTATCATTTCCGGCCTATGTTAACTACTTTTTTCCTTTTGGTGGGATAAAACAAAACAAAACTTGGGAACCTGGGAAAGCTAAAATTCAATCGCTGCATGAGATACTTAGGGAAACATTCTGTATATTTCAATAACACTCAAAAGCGTGTGTTTATATTTGTATTCATGACATTCCAGCCATCCAACTCACGGCGGAGACACGTGGTAATTCATTTTGTGATGCTGTGCACGTTCGGTCTCTGCAAAGCCGTTGTGATATATTGCATTCACAGGGAGATATTACTCGAGGCCAGAAAGTTCCACAGAGAAACATTTGTTTCTGGTCTTTTTCTTTCTGTTTGCACAGAGCAATCTGAGACTAATTTGTCTGTCGAACGCTATTTCAGAGAACGCATCCAGGGACCTCCAGCGTTACAGTGCTGCATTAACTTGCCAATGAGCTGACTGTTTCATTGTCCTAAACACTGGAGAGCAAGCAATCAGTGCCTGCCGCAATGTCTTTATCCCATATCCAGCCGGGGCCGAGCTATCTTCTGAAGTTACACACATCCAGCCCGTGTGCCGAACACAATTTCTCAATGTTTGAGGGTGCTGCTTTAACTCTATCGCACGCGTTTGCAGATCACAATTTAAACACCCTTTCTACAGTAACTGCATCCAGTAGTTCAGCATCCATGACTCATTTATTGCTAGAGGAGTCCGTCCTCTATCCTGTAGATATTACTCAATTCCAACCAGTCAATTAAATCCCAACCTTGCATTGATATGATCTCTGTTTGATCCTGCGGTATTCCTTGGGGCTCTGTTTTGGGTCTGTCCTCTTTTTTTAATAGATAATAGAAAAGATATTCTGTGCGTCATTGATGGGAGGATGGTGGTTCAATCCCAGCTCCCTGTAGCCTGTGTGTCAAGTATCGTTTGCTGAGATGCTGAGATTCTGTGTGGTCATAAAAACGGGAGAACACGATGCAAAATGAGACAACTCAGGGTATGTACATTCAGCAATACAATCCAGCGCGTACAGAATATTTGCAATGCCGTTGTGGAGCAGTGAACGCCACAGCTCGGCCATAACCACATGGAAGGGAAATGAACTGAGAGGGTTTAACAAGTGCAATCCCCGACTGAAAGATGACCGGCGTGTAAACAATAGGTCATAACATCAGTAGCATCCTCTCCAACAAGTCACCTACTTGCCATGAGCGTCAGGAAAACTGGAGGCGATTTACTTTTAAATTAAATAAATATCTTCCAACACCAACATCTGGGAATGTGAAATAAGGTCACCCAGAGTGTC
Source organism: Karalla daura (assembly GCA_029224185.1). Classification (NCBI taxonomy): domain Eukaryota; kingdom Metazoa; phylum Chordata; class Actinopteri; order Chaetodontiformes; family Leiognathidae; genus Karalla; species Karalla daura. The sequence continues at coordinate 515,892 of CM055211.1, read as the reverse complement.
GGCCTGCGACGCTCTCTCCCCCCCATCTCTAACAAAGAACCCGACGCTCATCTCATCACAATGCTCAGACTGGTCCCACACACCCCGACCAAGTCAAATAGATTCACGAGTGTCAAAGTAAAGCGCCGAATCCACAAAAGTTACACAAGTCTGGTAATACAAAGAACCGTGCTGTACTGTATGCTGCGTGTAAGATAAGGAGACAAAGCAGTCCTTTGCTTATCCCCTGAACGGAAACGACTCCGTTCAGCAGGCGAACACTGTGCAAAAGAACATCACACGCACAGCAATCCACACAGAAACACATGAATGTAAAACGTCATTAAAATGATTAACTAAAAAAAAAACGAAAAAAACGGCCGCATGTTGAGCATATGATGTGCTAAGCGGCATAATGATAATAAATAGACCTGCTTTGATTTGAAAATAAAAATAAAAATAGATTAAATAATAAATAAATAATATTTAATAATAATATATCATATTAATATAATATATAATAATTATATATGTATATATATATATATATATATATATATATATATATATATATATATGTATATATGTATATATGTATATATGTATATATATATATATATATATATATATATACATATATACATACATACATATATACATACATATATATACATATATACATATATATATATATATAGCAGCAAAAATAATACAATAGAAGAGTACTACAAGGAAAAAGTTATTAAGCAGGCAAAACAACAAGAAATAACTCTAAATGAATAATAATAACATCAAAAATACAATAAACCGCAGCGATGAAAGTCAGAGCACAGCAATGAAATAACTCTATTGTTTTTTTTTTCTTTTATTAAAAACTACCCGTATGAGCACCGAATGAGGGTTGATCTACGTCACCGCCTGACGATGGGTATATGACAACAACGTGGCGGAGGCGCAGAGCTTGGTGGAAATTCGGGGCGGAGAACGTCGTGGAGCGCCCCCCCATCTTTTCTGCCGCTTAAAGGACACGACCCGAAGGACCGTACAGAGACAGCACCGACCATCGCCCGTCAGAATACTGCAGTACCAAACCCCCCCGGTGTGAAGACCACCGGGGTGGAGACACAACTGTCGATCCATGTCTCGATGGATCGGGTTAGGCTCCTTTCACGCTCCGTCCCACCAGATCCCAACAGATCAGGGAGTCCTCTTCGTTGGCAGCCATGAACCTTTAGCCCAAACCTATGGCTTTCCGTAGTGAGGAGAAATGACCGACTTGGAAACCCACTCAACATTCTCAAACGTTCAGTATTTTCCCATTACAGATTGCCGGTTTAGGGATGAATGCAAAATGTTCTTAGAACTGAAGAGGGATGAAATCAGTTTGCCAGCAGCACCCAGGTACTGTACGTGTAGACTATGCCCGCTGTGAGAAGGGGTGTCTAAAAACAAGGTTGAAACACTAAGTCTGAGGAAATAAGGTACTCGAAATGAGATAGATAGAAGATAATTTCACTTGACAAGATCTCTTGAAAAAAGATGTGAAATACTTGTTTCACACATAATGGCAAAAAGCTAGGAAAGTGACCTTATAGTCTACTTACACCAGTACATTGAAATCAAATCGTCCCCAGGGCCTATACATCCTTTTACTCCATTACCATCTGTGCATGTAGCTGGCAGAAATGTATACCTGACTCCTGCCATTTGCTCTGCACTTACCTTTCCAAGGGCTGACTTAAAATGGACTTCCCAGGGATGTTTGCTGCCCTTAAAAAAAAAAAAAGAAAAAACAGGCAGGTCCTGAGTACATGAACCGTGCAATCACTGTTTTACAGTCAGTTTCCTGAAGTCATGGAGTGCGTTGGGTAAGAGCGTGTTAAGGATAGGAGCAGGCGCTGGGAAAAGGGGAATGAAAAGGGATGACGGGAGGGTGGCATTCAGCTGCCCGGCAGATCCCATGTGAGTGGCATGCAGCAGCCCTGGCCCACTTCTCCCCGCTGAGAGGACCATTTATGGACCTGGAGACGGGAAGGGGACATGCATAAAACAAGGCTGTGCCCTGGGGTTAGTGTGTGGATGGTGGAGCATGGGTGCAGAAAATTCACTGACACAGAAAGCCTCTTAAGAAACCAGAGAGGGCAAGCACTGAGAGACAAGGCACTGCTGGACACATGGAGAGGATGATGGATAAGCCAGGAGTCCTCAAAGTGGGGCGGGGGGGTGGGGGGGGGGGCATCAATTTCTAGAGGTGCTGCTGCACTCTGCACAACGGACAGTTATGTAATAAACTATAAAAACCGGGAAACTATAAAACAGACTGAAGTTGCAAGGATTTCCTCGCAGCTCAGGTCATAGCAAATACTATGTATTTGGAGACTGAGGTTCTTCTTGCGTTCAATTGAACGTCCATGAAAATGGACCTATTACATATACGTGGTTACACGTCTTTTTTGTTACTTGCACATCTATTAATCAGCATTTTACTCCATTTTACCTCAACAATGACATGTGAGAAATTGACCGAAATGTGTCAACTTCTATTACAACCCTCTGGTGACTGGAACATCCTATATTTCCTGACATTCTAGTATTCTAGCATCACTTGACTAAAATGAAGCATATGCACATATGCAACACAAATGGCATGAGTTTCTACGACGTTGTCTTGCAAAGCTGATCCTGAGTTACAGTAGTATGGATTGCTCTGCTCATGTGCCTTGCATCCGCTTCGAACCTCGAAGCTCGCTGTCCTTCCATCTATGCTGTGGAGATTGTTTTCATATCTACGGTATAGTTCTTCTGTTTCCTTATGTGCCCTTGAACGTTACCTATCTGTCGACGGAGCAGGCCGTAATGGATGGTGCAGGATCTTTGCAGGCATGGGGGACAGTACGTAACGGGGGTTGAAGACAAATACCACAGCCCGCCGTATGATTGTATGACTTATAGTTGTAGATTTGCCATCAGCCGACCTGGGAATCATGAGGGCCGATGGACAGGAGTGGCTGTCAGAGCCACTGGACGTTTTCTTGGAACGGCTTGATGGGCTTTGGGGCACGATCAATACGGCCAGCACCCGCCCATCCATCTGCGATGCCGGAGGTGTACATGTTACCCATGAACCGTGCCACATCTCCAGACAAGAGCTCTCCGTTTTAACACATTCCAGCTTCCCCTCTGCCCACAGAGGGGCGGGAGGGGGGGCTTCAGAGAAAGAGCTTTCTTCATTAAGCATCCGGCGGGCCTTAATCAAAAAGCTATTTGCCCCCGCAATTGATTTGTGTCTCGGCGCGCAGGTATTAGAGTGAGAACTCCCTGTGAACCGGGTGCCCTCCCTCGCATTACAGGTGACTAGAGGAAATGGAGGGGCCAGGTCTGTAAACAGAGAGGTTCCAGTGAGTATACGGCTCTTTATTATTGCACAGGAGATTAACCTAAAAGCATCACCAAATGAAGCGATGCTCAGGAATAAATTATTTTCGACTTTTTCCATCCCCAGTCAGAACGGATAGAGACTATACAGTATGGCCGTATCTAATTTGTTTCTGTGCTCACTGCCCGGCTTGACTTTTGCTCTCAAAATGTTTTCTCAGCTTTGTTACTTTCGTGACATGCGTTATTAGTTATTATGCAGTGCTGTCTAACGTGTTACTATATCCTGCTTCTTTACATGTTTTGATCAACTACACTTATTAGAGAGCCGTCACAACATTTGAGATTAGCATTGCAGTACACAGATGCTAAAATGCTAAAGTGTCTCGGTGTATTGATCAGGGCTCGTGCTGTAGGTATTATTGCTCCGATTGCTCATTTTCTATTTATTACTGTACTTATATTTATTATTATATTCCCTATATACTTCATGGACTCAGGGGCAGTACAGCTGTTCACAGGTTTGTCTAAGCTACCTGCTAGCCAAGCAATGTTGAAGCAAGATGCTAAACTGCCCAGATTCTGTGTCATTAGTGCCCTTTTTGTGGGGTGCTTTGCATATAAGCATCTGCTCAATGACAGTGAAACGGCCATCTTAGTTTTCTGAGCAAGCATGTCATCCCAAGAGGATGTATACCTTCCATTTAACCATTGCCTTTAACTTAACTCATACTCAAGGAACCAAATTCGCATTCACATATACTGTATTCAGCCAATTTGAACATAAGTAACATGTTCAACCTGTGGCCAGATGAGGATGTAAGGATATATTGCATAAATTAGAACAAAATCTAATTAAATCCAATTGTACCCGAACCCAAAATTTCAATCTAAAAGTTATCTCTTTATTCTCCATCAGACTATGGGAAAATGTGTGTCTACAAGCATTAAAGAGATGTCTCTGTGTGCAGCTGTGTGCCTGAGCACCTCCTGCATCCGCTGCTCCTGAAATGTAAATCAAGTCAATGGCCATGTTTGATTGATCTATCATTTAAGACAGTATGGAGGGAGGTTAAATTAGGTATTGAACCAGCCGCAGGCTAATATCATCCATCGTTTAACTGTGCTCTGACAGGCCAGACACAGATGATATAAATGACTGTATCATCTATTTGGAGCCGATCCCTCAACAGCAACAGACTATTGATATAGAGTTAAGGTGTATCACGGCTGAAACGAGCCAGATTTGAATCTATAATCACCATGCGGTTTTGTTACGCGTGGCTGAATGTTGTGCTAAGAGTTAAGGCTTCATGCTTCATCAGGTTTTATTAAGAGTCAGTTGTAATAATCATTAAGATGACACACTTGGGTAGGTACCGGAATTCAGTCTGAAATCCACCTCGGCCTAATGGGTTCATGATTTAACTGCCCTCCAGGAAGGCTGGTTCACAGTGCTGTTGGAGACCCTGAACCCCCCCCTCCCTCCACACACATCTGTTGCACATCCACATGGAGGTTTATTTTACTGACGACACGTCTGAGGCGTCACCGAATCCCCGGCGGCTGATACGGACAGAACAGGGAATGAGGAAACGGGAGGGAGCAGGGGGCTGAAGCATCTTTTCCCACAACAAAATGATTAGCCGAGCCAACTGATAGTCGGTCAAATGAGACGTCAATCTGATGCTGTCACAGTGTGACTGCAACGTGCTCTCTTGCCATTTTGATTCGTTTGCGTTGCCTTGGTCGCATTTGATTTTGCGTGTACTTTGCATTTAGTTGTCGATGCTGCTGTTGTCATGAGGAGTCTGCAGTTGCCTCGTGTTTACCTTGGTTTTGCGTTGTTTCTGTCATTAGTCGGATTCCGTTTCAGCTTCGTTTCCTGGCGTTTGTTTTTCCCCCAGATGTGATGGAGAATATTTTGTATAATAAGAACTGTGATCTTGGGCGGAATACCCTGCCTCTGCCATCATTATTCCTGAATCCAACCATTCCCGGGCTACGTTCGGTACCATACCAGTATACGAATGAATCAAAACAACAAGAGTCAGATTGAAATATCACGCAGTGCTCTAGTTTTTATACATGAATGCGCGGAAACAAATTTCTCCTGACTATGGTTAAAGTGCGGGATATGACGAGGTTCTTTCCTACAGAGAGCATGGCCAGTGTGCTTTCCTGAGGAAGGATCTGTTGGATTCAGCTCTGTTCATAGGTGTGGGTGCATTTGTGCTTGTTCTTGTTCAGCAGTTGGTAAGCCTCATACTGTATATTGGTACATTCTCGCAGGGTGCACACACGCACAAAAAGCACACAAACACGAGAGAAATGATCTCTTTACATGTTACCTGTTTCTTAGCAGCAGCAGCAGCAGCAGCCTCCACTTATCCCAAATATGAAATTGTGTGTGTGTGTGTGCATGTAGGCACTACGGGGAGAATCTATATCAACATATGCCTCCTTGGTTCTTTGAATCTTTTGCGCGAACATCGATTTCAAACTTTCTTTGGTTAGTTTCTCCTTCCGCTGGAGCTGCAGTTTCCCTTCTCTCAAGATGCCTCATGTACAAAGATGCAGCAGGGTCAGGCTTGCCATGAAATCTTCTCACGTCGAGTCTCCGTCTTTTAGAAATTCCAACTGATGTGCGAAGAGTTATATAAATGAAGCCCCGGGTTCTGGACAAGAAAGTGTGATATTTTCTCTGCAGTATTTTCTCTGTCTTCATTTTGCTTCTCGGTCCGGTCGGCCGCAGTCACTTCACGACTGAGGTCTGTAGAATGGCGCTATGTAAACCCATCTACGTCGAGCTCTGGGTGCAGGACAGTTGTGTGGCTCAACGTGGTCCTGTGCGGAGCTTCTGCACATGTACAACTTTTTAATGGGAGTCCATGGGCTCCGATGCAGAAACGCATCACTAATCAGACAATATAGATGAGCAAAACAACCTTACTCATCAATCATCCAATCACTCGTCTTCATACCCACTTGGGTATGAAAGAGGAAGCCACACACACACACACACACACACACACACACACACGCAGACTCCTCACTGACATGGCCAGCATTAGCTGGGATCGTTTTTTGCTTTACATCTTAGTCAAGGTTGTGTGATGAGTGCCCTAGTGCTCTCTGTTGGCCAGACGCCACTGCATCCAAGGGGGTTCAGGTGGGTCAAGACCGTAGAGCATCATCAAAAGTAACATTGTTTCTTGGAACTGCACACCCTTCTTAGAGTGCAAGGATGAACTGGTCAATTTAGAATGATATCTATATAAAAAACAGAATTTTTATATGTTTGTTGTTTGTATAGAGTATTTTGCACAAAAATCCAATGGGATCACTATATTATGTTCATTAAATTGAACTTTGATTCTTCTTTCATTACTTCAAATCTGAATTGAAACTTCTCTTTAACATACAAAATGTGACTCAAATTCAAGAATCCACAATAATTTTTATGTATTCATTTGTTTTTAAACTGCCACCAGTGATTCCCAACTCAGCTCCGGATCGAAGGTTGGAAAAAAGTTGGAAAAAAGAGGACCTTGGATGCCCACGATTCTCAAAACTCTAAGACAGTACAGTTTGACGGAGCATATACACGCTCTCCACTTCGAGTGCTGTCACGGTCTGTTTCAAGTGAATCGCTTCTTCCTTTGCGTCTGCCACGTTCCTGCCGGGGGCCGGTTTTTAGCGAGATGAGGACTCCTCAAATCTGCATGCGTTTCAGTGACGGGCAGTCGCTTATCTGCCGCGTGGCGTGGCAGGGGTGGGTGGGTGGGTGGGGGGGGGGGGCGACGTGGCGTGACGGCAGATTTGCCCGTCTCACATCGACTCGTAATAGAAATAAGTCGAAAGTTAAGAAAAGAAAAATTCTTGGGGGAAAACGGGAGAAAGTGGGAGATTTCCACCTGCCTTGAGCCTCAGCCTCCGCCTTTGAACGGACGCTTACAGACGTGGTATGGCTCCATCATTTCTGTCTCTCACTTGAAGTACCGGGGGGGGGGGTCTCGATGCCTTGACACGGAGGAGGGCTTCTAACCCTGAGCGTCTCCTCCACACCGGACACTCGCCTTTAGGGAGCTCACAACCACGCTCGCGCTGGCGCGAACAAACTCATGCAAAATGACATACATCAGGGATCTAATTCCTGCGCTGGGGAGCCGTTGCTGTGGTCCGAAATCCTTTCACACAAAAGCCAGCGACTAGCTGAGCCTGGAAGACACCCTCGGAGCTCTCTCTCCTTCTACGTCCGTGCGTGCTATCCAGCTGGAACAACGCTCCACTCAAAATGCCTTTTAATTGCGATTCATCGCAGCCGGAACCAGATTTTCCTCATCTGGAAAAACGTTGAGTTCTTGGCCTTGGTTTCAGGCTACCCCGGCGCTGTTCTACATGCCATTTGTGGGATAAGGACCTGGAAGTTCACAAGCCTGTCGTTTTACTTTGTAAAAGGGAGCAAAGGCCGTCCGAATGATCTGCTGCTTTAGTTGCTGTGAAGGCCATGAGTGCTCGTTTGTCCAACTGCCTGCTTTGTGACAATCGCCTTCATATTGGAAATTAAAATCCACTCCATACATTTATTTAGACCAGACTTTGCACATTTGAACATACTTTCAAGCTACGTTTTTGCATCTTCTGGATTTCAACAAATCTTTTCATACAGACCACTTGCACAGCACAGCACAGCACAGCAACCCCACCCCCTCCTATAAAAAACCTCTAAAATATTCTGAGCTGTGTTATGTTCCAGTCCTTTCTGCATGTTCGTCTAACACCGTAATGAGCTAGGAGCGGAGCAAGGATGTGGAACGACTACAAGAGCCCGCAGAAGAGCTTCGGCTGGATATGGGGGTGAATCGGTCAGCCGCAGGTCTCTCTGGCGTTTTATGAAGAGTGTGACGCTCAGAGAGCTAATGCTGAAACCATGTACGTTTAATTGATGCAGTAAAGGGAGCCTCCCCGAAGGCTCTGTCACACTGGGCAGAAAGGGGCTTCATAAATAATTTAGGAATTATCTTGCACTTCATTGCATCCCGATCGCTTTAATTGGTCCAATTAGGCACCGCTCGAAGTCATCTGAGGAGGAGCAGACCTGGGAGTAACCTGCACGAGACAGGAAACAGAGGGCAGCCATCGAGCATTATATTTCTGTTCATGCTTAGCGGTAAAGTTGAAAGCCATGTGTCTGTTGTTCAGGTTGGCTGTTGGCAAGCCGGCGCATTTCACTGTGACCTCGGGCAGTGCACCAAACTTTGATAACATTACAAGAAATCACAAGAAAAGTTGTGAAATCGGGAATTACCTTACACTGAACTTAAGGTGACTTCAAAGCAAGAGGGGTTTGGGCCAAGGACCTTACTATGTGGAGGTTGGATGTTCTCCTTGTGTCTGCGAGGGATACTTTCTCCAAAATGATGCACGTTGAGGTCGTTTGGATATTCCTGGGTGTGAGTGTGACAGTGATTGATGTCTGAGGATGTCCTACATAGACTGGTGACCTGTACGAGGTATATTCTAAGGTGACCAAACGTCCCGGATTTCCGGGGACAGTCCCCAATTTGGCCGCCTTGTCCCGGCTAAAGCGGTCCCCAAAAGTGTCCCCGATTTTGAATGGGAGACAATGATCAACTGTCTCCCACCCGGTCCACCGCTCGAGTCCCCCGCCCCCCCCCCCCCGCCTCGGTCCGATGTTGAATGTGTCCCCGCCGGCCCGATGCTCAACCCCCTCCATGCTTGCGTGACAAAAGGAGTCAAATCCCAACTGTGTATGAAAATCCATTAAAGAGGGAGCCTCACTTTTGCAGCTCACAGAACTGCGGTACAACCACTCTTTCCTTAAGACGCCCACAGCGCAGCTCTGCCGGAGTGGATGGCTTTAAGGCCTTGCTCAAGGGCACCTCAGTGGTGTAAATGATGAAAGAGGAGAACGCCCCTCCTCATTTTCCCTCACAGAGATTAGAGTGATATGTGGGTATCGTGAAAAATGAAAAAAAAAGTAGCAGAGCGCAAACTCTAATTTACCCAAGAGGGATTAATGATTCTGATTCTTTGATCAGTTTTGTAGGGTTGCCGTTTTGACTGTTCAGCCTCCTACAATGGGCATAACCGATTTTCCTTCTAATCCCCGAAAGTAATTTAAACGCATTAACTTTCGGGACTGTAAGACGAGCAATCGAAAGAAAACCATCTTCAACCGGGTCCATCAATTTTCAAATAATTTTCAAACTCAAGGTAAGGGTCAAATCTGGAGGGAAGTCAGAGATAGCTAAATAGAGTAGGATACTCTTTTGGATGGGGATTTTTCACCTAATCATCGTCTAATCAAATTTTCATTCATTTCATTTTTTTTCAATTGAATAACAATGAAATTGCATATTACAATACACATTACTTCCCTCATATTGTATATGCCAGGTTTTAAAACAACTAAACATAGTAGCCATAATGATTTAAATATATTTTACTGACAGGGTCAGTCTTCTAGGTCCTGGAATAATTGCGATGACCTTTTCTGCATTTGTAGTTTTCTGCAATTATAGTTCCATGTGGAACTTCCAACGTGTGGAAAAAAAACGTGTGTAATGTGAGAAAAGAAGAACCAACAGATACCACTGTTATCGATAATAAACCTCTGCTTTTCTGCCCTGCTCCTCTCCACAGTCAGCTTTATCTGTTGGGCTGTAATTATTTATTTTACATCTTCCTCCAAATCACGAACAACCTGTCGCTCACCAAGTCTTGCTTTGCTGCTCGCTTTGCAGTTATGATGTCAATCGCTCATCCATTCATCACTGGAATGGCAGGTCCGGTACCTTATAATGTCAGGAACACCCCATGAACACAGACTCTGATTTGATATTTTGTAGATGATCAGATGTCAAGGCACCCTCTGAATGCTGAATGAGTTCTGTTCCCTTTCAACATTTTGTGTATTTTAGGTCTCTTTGTTGAAAAAACAACCTTCTGCATTTGGGCATGACATGCAGAACAATCACGGAGCCTCCGCAGCACTAATTATGAAAGAATATAGCCATATGTCAAATTAAACAGCAGAGGCTGGCCCACAGCCTCTAAAAAACATGTTTTGATGACCCAGACATAGCCAACTAATCAAACACTAATCAAATCAACAACAAAACATCAAACTTCATGAAGCATCTCTGTGTGGACCAAGCCAGCATAATTCTGGCTCATACGTTACTGTACATGATGCAAAAAAACATCAGCTACCACTCATTTGAAAGAGCCTTTTACAAAGACTGGAACGATACATACTGTAACACTAGCAGCCACACGGAGGCATGGCAGAGAGAGAAGCCAAAATTTGAGCACACACTTGATATCCACATATTTTCCTGTTAGTTCTATGTCCTATGTTATAGTCCAAACATTCCAATGGTGTACGAATGTGCTTTAGGAGCCGGGGGAAGCAAGCGCTGCTGAGATTCTATGGATTCTGATTGGGTCGCAGTGCAGTCAGTCATATTCATATGGAGTATAGCTTCTATTCTTCTGGCTCTGGGTGTCATTCACCCAAACTGACCAATCCTTGGCAGAGACAGAGCAAGGTGACCAGTCTGGTGTGCTTCAATACGAACTGCGATGCAGTGCACAGTTTTGAGACAGAGAGAGAGAGAGAGATGGCCGAACAAGGCTCAAAGAAGCAGTACAGCCTTGGATGTGTTGGAGCCGCTGGAGACTGAATGAGAGTGAATGAGGCTGAATGACAAAAATGGGTTTTTTTGGAGACCTCACCAAAGATGCCTTTGCTAAAAATAAATAAATAAATAAATGAAAGAATGCACCAAACTTGCTGCTGCATGCACTTCTCATCCAGGCCACTTCATATATTGCCAATAGGCACAACAATGAATGTGCCCTGAACTGCTCCCAGAGACAAATACATTTATCTGAATTGAATATATCCAAAGCAAATTACAGGATTAATCTGTCAGTCGTGTGTGTATAGAAAGATAAGGTTAGGACAGTAAAATGCAGGATGTTTGTGCAAAAATATATGCCTTTTGGATGCAATAATTCCCTTTCAACATTGTATATGTGTACCTAAATTCATTTGGATTGTTATTTTGCTCATAGAGACTAGGAAACATCAGATACTGGCAGGTGGGTCACAAAGCCTACCTGCCACTAGAACACAATGGGTTTACATTGAGGCAAGTATGTCAAATAAATACTTGAAGACAGCTCATGAAGTGTCAAAGCGTAATCACAAGGATAAGACTGAACTTTCACGGCTGAAGGGTTTATAAGACCCACCTACACAAAAAGATTGAGCAAAGGAAGGTGACGGAGCCGGGACAAGGATAAAGGAGGAAGAAAGACGTGGACATGAGAGAAGAAAAAAGAAGGGAAAGAGATAAAAGATTCATCTGCTGAAAAAGAGGTGTTTGATGCCATGTCAAAAGCAATCCTTTATTTCTGGTTTCACTGTTTTCCTTATTTTGTCATTTATTACTATGAACCTCCTCCTCCTCCCCCTCCTCCTCCTCAAACTGGTGTCTGGCTTTCACTGCCAGCGTCTGGCTGCAGCATGGCCTTTTCACATTAATTAGTTGAAGGTGATTTAGAATTCATGAGCAAAGGCTGGCAACATCCGTCAAGGAGTGAGACAGGCTTCCTCTCTGCCGGCTCCAGAGTTCCACTTCTCTGAAAAATGAAACAACTAACTTGTACAGATGCATCACAAGTTGTTTTGGTTTGTTTCTGAAATCCCCACCCCTCCCCCCCCACCGCCCCACCCCCCCCCCCACCCCCGCACTCGACAACACCTCTCTCAAAAAGAATGAGTGCGTAATGCGCGCAAATGAAGCGCGGCCTGTGCATGCTGACAGTCCATCAAGCTCTGCATGGAGGTGAGAGCTAATCACCGAGTCAGAAATGAGCAGGAGGCTTCAGACATTCTGAGGAGTGCATATTCTTGTTGTGTATGGAGGTGCCGGTGGTGAATTTTGCTTGAATTTATCCCATTCAAACTTGTTCTGCTCCCGAATTGAAACCCCTCTCCTCACATTAATTCTTCCAGACACAGGCTCTTATCAAAATGCAGCAGACCCACTCGGGTAAATAAATGTCTGGTAAAGGGGTGGAGGTGGGGGGGGGGGGGTGGGGGGGAGCTACTGCTGAGCTGTGTGTGCATATAATAAAGATATTAGATCCATTCTAATTATGGTCTTGGAAACATAGTAGCTTGGCCTTCGCCATGTACAGTAGAGGTCAATGGGAGAAGTGCGGCGGTGATTATGAAATCGATAGCTCACTGCTTAAGGGCCAGCAGATTCTAAAAAGGCCAATTAACATGGCAGCTGTCTCAGCAAAAGCGTGGCATTTTTGTGCTGTACGAAATCCAACTGGAAGTAAGATTACTCCCCAAAAAGTAGTGCCGGAGCTAGAAAGGCGAGTTAATCCATAAAAAGCAAAGTGTTTCAAAGCTTAATGACTTGGAAGAACAGATTATTCTCCGCTGAAAAACAAAAACTGTTTCATTGATCAATTGCCCGAAGCAGCGCGCCCAATGTTAGGAATCAACTGGAGAGCCTCAGTTATTACAACTCGTACACTACAGGACCCTGGGACACCCACTGTGAAAATGTTTGATCAGACCCAGTGGCATGGGCTGGCAATGGATGGGGTGTGTGTGTGTGTGTGTGTGGGGGGGGGGGGGGGGGGGGGGCTTGTCTTCCCAGTTAGTCAGCTGCATTCTCCCCGAGTAACAGATTGTTTACTTTTATTCATCTTATTTGGGTTTTGTTTTTTGTTTTTTTTTTATCTTTGTCAGAGTGGTTATCTTTCTGTTGTTCTTGTCGCATGACTTGTCAATTGTGTCCGTAAGTGCACTTGGGGGTAGTGAACTAGACGTAGTGCGGCTGCTGGTGGAGCCTCATATCCAGGACGAAGAATCCGTTTCGACCCGGTCCACTGAACATCTCTGTGTTCTCATGGGGTCGCTGGAGGGACCGTGCGAGTTGCCGGCTCGTCCTCACGTGCTTTGTGGATCACTGTTGTCACACTCCGAGGATTAGCTTCAGGATATGGAATGTGGCTAAATGCTACGGGACATGTTCGCATTGCACAGACAGTGAGGCCAGACTCATTCGAAGTTGGAGTTGGACTCGAGTGGGATGGGCTGACACGTTAAAAGATAGAAAGTGAGGTTGTAAAGTAGGTCCTCGTACAGGCATGTGATAATCATGTGTCAAGATCAGTATTTAAAAGCCAGTATGCACAATTTTTTTTATGTACAATTGATTAATAAGATATAAGGGTTTAAAGAAATGAATGAATATGGGCGTGTCCATTTGGCTGACAGGGGAGCCTCACAGAAGTGAGAGTGTGAGTCACAATAACTGGATGAACAGACTGTGTTTACTTCGTTCGTATGTTGTATGTGTTACCTCGGCCGCGTTATTCTCTGATATCCAGTATGGGTCATACGGATCAGTGGGTGCGTTGAGGATGGATGGTGAAAAGTTATATGCGTCACTCATCCCCCCCATCCACCCACCCTATGGTTTCTGCTGGCTCCATTACAGCAACTCAGTCTCCTGGCTTCATAAAGTGTCCTGCAAACCACCAATGGGTGACGTCACGGAGGGTTCAGGCTTGGGTCCGATCCATAAATTCCTACATCGCAAATTACTCTTATTTCATCTTTTTTGTAATTGGTTTGATAGTGGTCAATTGACCCCTCCTTTATGGCATTTATTAACAAGCTAAAGAAGAATTAAGTGGAGCAAAAGGCTCTGCTTTACACATTTTTAAATGTCACTGATAGCAAACCTTAATGCATCATTCCACTGCACACCAGAATACACTCTGGGACCAATCTCCAGCTGAACTCACAGGTCAATACCACCAAGAGGCTGGAATGCCCTGGAACCAGTTTTTCACTCTCTTCTCTCCGGCCAACTTCTCCACCAAGAGGTTTCTCTCTGCAGGATCTCTTTGATGAGCACAGATTCAGTCTTGCTAATGAAGGAGAAGCCAAGGGGATACGGGATTTCTTTTTTTTTTTTTTAAAACAACCAGACCTAATTCTTCTGATGTCTCATTAAAATCTAGTCGATATGCCCTATACTGCAGCCACCTATGCTTAGCCTAAAAGGAGGGCGGATGATCAGACGTCAACTCCCAGAGGATTACGTCTCCGATCGGAATGTAATTCTTTCATTTGACAAATGTAGGGGAATTAACTGGCAAAGCAGGGCAATGAAGCCGAAATGTTGAAAATGAAAAAGAACCCCTTGTCGTGGTAGACGTCCACCAACTAAATTGGATGTGGCTCTTAGATTGACCTTAAAGTAGAAACAAAAGCATGCAATATGGGTAAAGCAATCTGAAGTTTAATATTGCATACACAGTTATATTAGCAGAAACTATATCTTCAGTGGGCCACACAGTGATTTCTGCAGGTCACTGGATTCCAGCAAACTACGGGCAACTCACTGTACATATACTATACATCTGTTGCAACCCAACCCGTACTCACCACCCACTGTGAGCCTGGTTATACCGAAGCGCTAAGAGTTTTGAGATAATGTTGTCATGGACTGGCACTTTAAATAAAGTTGAAGTGTGTGCATGGGTTTCCTCCAGGTTGTCCATTTTCTTCCCACAGTCCAAAAAGATGCAATAAGGTCACCAGGAGACTCCAGATTGCGAATGAGAGAGTGAATGGCGCGTGTGCCCTTTGATGGACTTGTGACCCGTCCAGGGTTCATTCCCTGCCTTTGGCTATGTATGAAAGCTAGAGATGGGCATTAGCGGACCCCTGCATCGCCAGTAGGTACAAAGCGTGTATGAAGATGAGTTAATAAGTGAGTCATCTATCTAGTCTAGTCTGGTTGACTCAAAAACACTGGAAATTATAGAATCGGACGGCATTTTTTGATATACTCAAACCACCTCGTCCTGCATCCACAACCGTGCCACGTTAAGAGCCACCAGCATCATGTTTCTCACCCATTCCCACGCACAGCCCCAACTTCGGTAGGACACCTTGACCATGTCTTCATGCACAAATG
>CM055211.1:497500-500388 GCA_029224185.1 Karalla daura | reverse complement strand
TCTCCGCTTTCCCCCCTCTGTGACGAAAAACACATAATCAATGCATCGAGCTCCGAAGCACTGGGAGACATGAGTAATTCATCATCTCGGTGATTCATAATTCAAGTGGCGCTGCGGCACTGATGCAAACACGAGCTCTCGCTCCGGCCGTACCAATGCATCATTGACGCCCTCTCCGCACAGATCGGATAAAGGTATAGACTGATACAAAGTAGTGGACCCTTCAATCTGACGGGCAAGCTACTGCTAATACAATTACAGCCTGAAATCTTTTATATTGTTTTGCAACAATCAGGTGCCGTAAGAGGCTCAACACAGTGATTCAGCTGATGGCCCTATAACCTCACAGAGACAAGGTTGCTAGTTCTGGTCTTGGGATTGTCTGTATATGTCCTCCTCATGTCTGGATAGGAAACCATCCTGACCTCCTCCAGGTCGAGGGGATGGATGCAGGTGTTGCACGGCCTCTCCGTTCACCACCCCCGCACCGCCCACCCCTGACATCGTCCAAGTCCTCCAAATGGTGGCGTCGACCAAGATTTTCCCTCACACTTACTGCTTGTGTCATGACCGAAAGAATGAGATCCAGGATAGAAGCGGATGAAATGGGTTTCCTCCGCAGAGTGGCGGGGCGCTCCCTTAGAGATAGGGTGAGGAGCTCTGTCACCCGGGAGGAGCTCGGAGTAGAGCCGCCGCTCCTCCACATCGAGAGGAGCCAGCTGAGGTGGCTCGGGCATCTGAATCGGATGCCTCCTGGACGCCTCCCTAGGGAGGTGTTCCGGGGCATGTCCCACCAGGAGGAGACCCAGGGGAAGACCCAGGACACGCTGGAGTGACTATGTCACCCGGCTGGCCTGGGAACGCCTCGGGATCCTCCCGGAAGAGCTGGAGGAAGTGTCCAGGGAGAGGGGGGTCTGGGCGTCCTGCTTAGACTGCTCCCCCCGCGACCCGGCCCCGGATAAGCGGAAGAAGATGGATGGACTTACTGCTTGTGTACTCAGAATATCAAATGTTTCTGCAGATCTAGAAGATCTAGATCTACGTCAGAAGTAAAGCTTGAAAAGAGAAGAGCGATTGCTGTGCAAGTTTCTTTTCTACCACCCAGTCGTTTCCAATCGACTGGGAAACGGCTCAGTGAAACTTTGGCCAGCCAACATGAAGTCTTGAACATTGTTCAGACCCCGAGACTTGCCTCCGAATTCTGTCGTCGTTTTGTTTGTCACGAAGAAAAAGCAAACCTCGTCTAATTCAAAGTGTGAGGCATCGCTGCTGAAAATCTTTGCCCTCCCTCCGGGGAATCACCCAGTCATCTCTAAATGAACAAACTGCGTTTTCAGGCCAGGAACTCCTGTTGCTCCGAGCTTGGACTGCACTTGCTGGACATACACACACACACGCTGTATATGCACCAGCGGCAGGTGGACCATATGGAATTGAACCCGTTCTGCCTGCAGTTCCATATATGGGTTCCTTCATGTTTCACATCGACAAAAGCTTTGCTATTGATGATTGTCACACCTCAAGACAAATACTAGACGCTATATTAGCATAAAATTGAACTTCGTTTCGCTTTATCCAGTCTTGCAAATTGCTGAGAGCAGGATAGCGCTCGCTTGGTTTTCAGATGTCTTCTTTTTAGCGTCTCAGATTGTGTGAATTTGAGTGCATGCGTGTGCAGGTGCGCGGCGCAGGCCACTATAGATTTAGGAGCCGATTTCTGCCATTTTTCAGCTTTGCCTCGCCTCTCCCTCCGAACCGTCTGTCGAATGAGAGCCTCAGACAAAAACAACTGAAGTTTTAAACTCACGAGCAAAGGAGCACGTAGTTGGAAATAGCTGGCATTGTTAAGAATGTGTCTGTTTTACAGCTGGTATACATGCATCTATATCATGCATATATGCATATATATATATATATATATATATATATATATATATATATATATATATATATATATATCATGTATATACTGTACATTTCTTTCAGAGCTAATTTGAACTACAACTCACATGCCACTATTTGCACGAGCGTATACACCTGACACAACCTTTTCAAAATATGGCTTCTTTTTTTTTTTACATTTGTTGTACCAAAATGTTTTCTTGTCCATTCTTTTTTTCTAACCAAAGGCAGTTTGAATGGAATGGCAGACAGCAAAGGATTGCTACGTAATCTAGTGTGAACGGCCGCGGACGGGACCCCCTCGATGACTTATTTTTCAGCTTTTGAAAACGATTTTGCCATCGTGCCCATGTGCTCAACCAGATCACTTTCGCATTGCAGAGAGCTGTCTTTTTCCTGTCGTTTGCTTGTTCGTTTTTTTCATAAAAACGTACAACCCTACCGAAAAGGAGAATGAAACTGGGGAACCGTCACCGCTTACATGAGCGTTTACATCGGTTTGCGGATCGCACCCAAAAGCACGAGAATGAAACGGAAAGTCAATAAGCGAGGAAGTTGCAGGTGGACTGATTCCGTGTAGATATACAGGTATATCTGCTAACCCTAAAATGATAGATCATATGTTCGTGTGGGCTACAAACCCATTGGGTTTCCTTCCACTTCTACCTCATACATTTACAAATGAGGGGAGAAAATGCAGATAAGCGCATGAAATCTTGCATCCGAATGGATTTTGACGCGTTACGAATCCTACCGCGTGATGTGGCGGTTTCCTCTGCCGCCTTAAGCCGACACTCGCGTCCGTAATCCAGGGGCTCCAATGTGTTCACCACGAAGCGGTCGCTCTTTACTGAACGCGGATGACCCCTTCGTTTACCCTGAACCGGGGCGTTCACTCGACCGTACGCGTTCGCATTCGATTCCCCGTGACGTGGAGGGATCCTCCCGAGTCCGCGCTGGCCCGGCGGGACGGGCGCGAGGGCGGT